>JAMKCH010000779.1:0-200406 GCA_023653785.1 Ophioderma brevispina
CAAATTACATATATTTAACAAAAAATTGAAGTTTTAGGAATCCTGTATTTTTAACGGGTGTTGCAAAATACAAGTCATTTTCCCATAGACTTTGTACAGTAACGGTTTAGGAACGTCCACAATGAAATTGCCTGTTTTCAGCACATAAAGGGTTAATTATTTTTAATGTTGCTATTAAGTGTTTACTTATATGTATGTGTGAACATATATCAGCAAAAAAAATTGCTTTGGTTCTTGATTTTTTTTTTAATATTCTCATCTGACTTCCGTTAGTGCCCAAGGGGGGGTTCCATGGGACCCTCACTAATTAACTCATTAACGGCTTGGCCGATTTTAATTTTTTTGGTATGAAAAGAAGCGCATTTAGACAATTACAAAAAAATCGGCGCAAAAATCCCACGCGTAAAGCGTCCAGCACGAAAACAAATTTGGAGGGTCCCTAGGAACCCCCCCCCCTTGGTCACTTAACATCACAACTTTTGAACAAATTGGCAAGGAAGGACAAGACAGAATCGTGCCGCCATGAATACCGACCCTGCTTCAGCATAACCGGGCAGCAGTTAAGAATATGATTGAGCGTTTGGCTAACCACACAACGGGCATTTTGTATTAAAAATAGAACGTTGACGCCATCTGTTTAGGTTGGCGAGGGTAGGGAGGGAGTCGGTTGACGCATTTACCACAAACTGGAGAACCCACTTAGGTGACTCGTAAATTATTTGCTTCCATGTGAAGCATGAATCCTGAACATTAAACCATCTCAAGAAATTTGCCCTGAACTACAAGGGTTTTGACTTTATCATCCCACAATGATCGAATTACTAGTGACTAAGCATTTCACTTTAGCTATAACTGACTTAATCTTGGATTCGATAGAGTCACCTGTGTGTGATCCAATCCTTTCATTTGTTTGTGAACTTTTGACACCTGTTTGAAAACTTTCTTCCCCTGTTTGTGTACTTTCACCCCCCAGCGCCACCAGTATGATTTGCTTCATCAGCGCCCAACATATTTATAGCTTTATGGTAGAGGTCCTTGCGTTTGAATTCCTTCTCGCGATCCAGTTTGCTAGCTAAGGCTTCTTTGACTCTGGGGTCAGAGGATTGCTTTAGATTGACGAAAGAAGAGGCATGGCATTAATAAGTGAGAAATTACTTTATTCTCGAGGCTGCCGGATGCATACAAGGCCGATAAAGTACCGGATTTAGGGATGCGAAGCCATTTCCGCAAATATGTATGACATAGGGAGTCCAGTTTTGCTAGATCCGGTCCATTAAGTTCGTGAACTGTCATATGATAACGAATTGCAGGAAGGAAATATTTCACGTAGATGGAAAATTTGTATTCATTCCTTACAGCAGCGGCATCGATGTTTTGGAGTTTCCCTGTGATCATGTTCTGGGTATGACAGAAGATATCGGCAGGTTTCCCTGCTTTTGTTATGATTGCACCAAGATATTTCTGATCGCCATCCATCACTGTAGCAATATTTGAATCGCCAAATTTGAACGGGATAAGCTTAAAACTGATTGATAAGGATCCACACTTCGATGGCTTTATTGTAGACACAGCTGTTTGAAAGTCTCATTTATTATGACAAAACAAGAATAAAACAAACATTATCGCCGGCGACACACTTTTAACAACTGATTTGGCTTATTTAGTCCACTAAGTACATCCTGTGTAAATATTACGAAATTCCATTGCGGGCAAATATGATTTTCCTTAAAAATGTAGTTTTCCATGTCTTTCTATGGAGAATGGCATATAGAGGGCGCTATAACATACAAATCAAGACCTTTGTAGGCCTATATGGCAAGATTCCCGCAATGGATTTGTCTGATTTTTGCAGAGATAATAGCTCTTGCATGTCCCTACTTATATCAGTTGTCAAAATCGTGTCGCCATTGCTTAAAATTGTTCTAAAAATAAAAGAGACAATTTGCATGGGGTCAAACAGCTGTGTAGAATGAATGTTATTAATTATGCGCTGATGAGTATCGCGCCTACTCGTTACCAAGTCGTCCGCAAACGGGTTCACGATATGCCGAAATTGTCAATCTTTGCTGAAATAATACCCGTGTTTCTCTTCCGATTTGATATAATTGAGGAATGGATTAAAACTCAGCAAACGGCGAAAGAGGGTCTCCCTGAAAGACTCCCCTTTTGAACTTAAACACCTCGGACGACCAGTCGACTTTACATTTCAGTGTGCTATACAAGGTATGAATGTAATTGATTATTTCTGATGGGAAATGATTTCTTTGTAATGTATTGATAATGAGAGAATGAGGAATAGAGCCAAATGCATCTTTTAAATCAAACCACGTAAGATGGATTAATCTATGATTCCACCTAGCGTGGCGAATTAACTCAGTTACAACGAAAGTATGGTCTAGGGTACCATTAATACCCTTGAAGCTCAATATCTAACAAACCATTATTTTGATAAAAGCATCAAACCTTTCAGCCAAAGCAGATGGTAATGCTTGCCGATGGAGCTGGTAAGGGCTATCATCCTGAAATTACCCGGATCTTCAGAAATAGAATACGGATCTTTATGAATCAGCTTGACAAGACTCATAGTCCAACCTTCTGGTGGACACCCTGACTCAAGGATCTTGTTAAAGAGGGTAGCCATGAACCTATGGGTACAGGGAAGTTTCTTTAAATGTCCATACATGATAACATCGGGGCCTGGAGCATGGAGCAGAGGTGGAGCTCTTACAGTTAAGAATTTTACGGATATGTATCGGCCTTATGGGTGACATATCAAATGATTTGAAATTTAGGTCATTCGGATTCGGTACATTTAACCCTAAAAGAGCCGGGCTTTTTGGACCCATCTCACCGCCGGGGGGGGCGGATTCCGCCCCCCTAGTATCTCGGAAACGGATCGATGAACTATCATATATGTGGTACCAATGGATAGCTATGACCCTCCCGAGTCCATTGATACCAAAAAAAGTACAAACATGCCTTGTATGACGTCACAGTGACGTAAGATATGACGTCATCCAAAAATGCGAAAAATCGCAAAATTCATGGTTTTTCGCCATTTTTTCAAGCAAAAGTTTGATTTTTTGGCCATGATGTGTGTCAAAGTATGCACACACATGCTCTTACTACAAATAAATCAAATAAATAAGATAAAACAGATAGTGTAACTGTATATTTAGCACCAAAAAAACTGGATTTCCTGCTGTTCTGTGTAATTTCAATGGAAATAGCTTTTCTTCGCACGCAGTGCGCGATTACGCAACGCCGCGTCATAACCGTAGGTCCGATTTGTTCAAAATGGTCTTAAATCGAGCGCAAGGCTTCAAAGAAAAAAGTCATGCAGTTTCGGCGTGAAAAAATAACGAACAGGTGAGATACGACAAAAAAATGTCGAGGGCCTTGGCCTTTTAGGGTTAACCAAGGAAAGTTGGAAATGGCATTGAGATCGATGTCTTTGGCTACGCTGTAGGTCTTAGGATAGTAATTATCGGCAAACTCTTTAGTAATAACAATAATAGCAGAGATTTATATAGCGTCTTATGCTATTGGCCTCTAAGCGCTTTCACAAATGGCCGCTGATCACTGTGGCCCAACCATACCATATAAACCATTTCGCATCATTAGGGATGCAGCAGATCGGATCAGCGCCGCTTTCCCTTATCAGCAGAATACATCGAGATAACCATCGCGCCGGGGACAGCTCCCCAATATCCCATGGGTAAATCGAGACAAACAAGACAGGTTAATGCTTGTCCAGGGAAATTACAAGATAGCTGAAATCTCACAGGGGCGCTCGAACGCACGCCTATACGCATGAATGGGCATTACACGGAGTCGAGCGGTACATGTTGAGCGATCCTTGTCCGATTAGTAAAGTAAGAATGCAGACACTTACCCATCTGTATGCCAACTCGTACAATCCTTAGCAAACCGCCAAAAGTTAGATTGGTAACATTTCTCCTGAAAGGACATCGCGGATAAGATGAGGACGCCTTCTATAGTTTCATGAGAACGGATGAATTGAAACTCAGACTTAGAAAGCGACAGCTTAACGTTACTTTTTGTGGTTTTCAAAAAATACAACTTTATATTATAATTCTCAATAAGTCGCTTTTATTTAAAATTATTATACAGGCTTCAATGGGTTAAATGACATGTTCTAATTTCAACATACGACCCCTTTCCCCCAAAGAGAACCACAATGACCGCTTGCAAGGCTGTGCGTTATATTAATTGTTTAGACAACATATATGTGAGTGACATTCTGGTTCTTGGGGGGGGGGGAAGGAAGACCCATTGTATTTTTGTTTTCTGGGGGGCATTGAACATAAATGGAATGCCAAAAAAAAAACAAAAACACAACCTATCCAGATATACAACCAATCACAATATGGTATAAGGCATGCTAATCTACCAAGGGCTCAGTTCAGTAGACTTGGATGGTGCACAGTTAACAACCGCTGACCATGCCGGTTATGGGTATCATAAATCATAGCAAGGGGTGTTGTGTATTTGCTCAATATACTGGTGAATGAAAGCTATTGAACTTGCCAGCAATGGAAGTGAGATTTTAATAGTGCGAGTGGAGAGTTACTTGTCATGATTAACTAGCGCGGCCAGGGCCATTAAAGATGCGGGTCATTGTGTGGCATAATCGAGTTTGTCGTGTGAAGACGTGTTATTATCAAATCTTAGCGATCATGCGCGACATCAGATAAGATGATAGGTATTTGGGGTATTGTTATACGGGCTGCCTAGGGTAGCCTCTTACGTCGCTATGGAGGACAAAAGGTTTATCTAAGCATCATTACAAGCTCCATAACAAGGGCAGCTATGCAACACGTCCTGTTTTTCATTTAATCATAACTGGTAGTTGTGCAATGGAGGCATGCTCCCAGCTTTGCTTTTTCAGAGAGCTGCCCCTGAAGTTTTTCAGGACTTTTCTCATTTTTCTTGGTTACAAGGTATTGAGGATAAAAAAAACACATTGCATACATGATAAAGTTAGTTGTAAAAACACCAGGGCAAAAATTTATGATGAACTATAACTATGAAGACTTATAGAGGCCTCCTTCATTTCTTATCGGCCCGATGTGCTTTACAATCTTTGTTTCTGTTGTGTTTGGTGACTTAGTATTTTTGTTATGAACTCTAAACCTACCTATAGAAATCCTTCCGCATTTCGCACGTAACAACCTGGGCCAAAAAGTCGCTTGCGGAACGCACACAGGGGTCGGACCTGATCATTTATTGCAGATCCGCCCATTTGGATATATTTACAATATTCCTATATTTTGTCGATTTCGAAACCAAAGACGAATTTTCTTCACTTTTTAGAGTCTTAAATTCTCCTTATCCAATTATTTCATATAATACATGTCAATAGCTTGTCTTCCTTATTTCTTCTGCGGACTATTCTTTGAGCACCTTTCAAAACAATAGCTTTCACGTCGCCATCTTGGATT
Organism: Ophioderma brevispina; assembly: GCA_023653785.1. Lineage (NCBI taxonomy): Eukaryota > Metazoa > Echinodermata > Ophiuroidea > Amphilepidida > Ophiodermatidae > Ophioderma > Ophioderma brevispina. The sequence goes on from JAMKCH010000779.1 coordinate 5,466, forward strand.
TTTAGCCATATTTCATTAATTTGCAAGTTTTATGCAATTGAACCATGGACAAATTTTTTCTTAATGGTTGTCTCGACTTAGTTCTACTTTTTTGAATAAATGACGACGATCTCTACATGTCAACGAAACCCTGGAATGCGTTCTTTACTACGGCATTCTTCGGCTGCTTAGGATCATGTTTTGATGAAGTTTTGCTGTGTTTAGAATTTATGGGGTGTGACAATTTCCTCGCGACCGGATATAAAAATTCATGCAATATGGTAAATGAAAATTACTGACAGCTTCTTGAGGTGGGATCTGATGTGAAGCAAGTTGGTGATGAAGAGGCGCAAGCAAGTATTTTAATTCCCATTCAATAGGGGACCAGTGGTTCGGCGAGGATAAAATCCACAAATACAGCGAGATTGATCAAGTTTTCATTAAGCATAAGGGCACAGTTTTTGAAGAGCACCCCCCAATTTGCAAAAGTTGATATTTTGGCACAGTTAACGTTGGTAATTGTATGGGAAAACTATACTGCGAAAGAAAATGCAAAAAGAAATGAGTATTATCATTAAAATAAGCGATTTTGTAATTAGAATTGGGATCCCAGATTGGACGTAACGGCAGGAAACTGGAAAAGCTACGATTATGTCCGTCCATGATGAAAGAGTGCCACCACTCGAGAAGATAACCTCAACATGACTTGCCCTGAACCAATAAAACACTAATGGGATGACGTAGACACGTACTGCGCTTTTCCCGGCTATTTCACATTGGAAGGCCGTTTCCAGCAGCCGTTGAATTATTATCGGGCTCCCCGATAATTTAATTCTAATTAACAAAATTTCCTGATCCTTCGTTTGTGACAACGCACAACATGTTCGACGAGCTTAACATTCACAGTGTAAGTTCACAAGCCATTTACAAAGGAACCCGTCAGAAAAATCTCACTTTGGTTTGAAAAAAAATATGTGCTAATCTTTGCTTTAAATATGACGATAGAGACAATGCTCCAAACAGTTCAACTGAATGCAAAAGGATGGCAAAAGATGGTAAAACGGCGCGAGTACGATGGCATTTGCAAGAGGCGACGACGCCGTGGCACGTCCATCACCATCAATATATTATTTGAACACCAAACTGCAGTTAGGAACTCTGTATTTTACGGGTATTGAAAATACACATTTTCCCAACTACAGTAAGTTTTACAGTTTATCACATCCCTATGAAATGTTTTCATCACATAAATGGTTAATTATTAATGGTTGCATAATAATTGGTTACTTATATAATGTGTGTGTGAACATCAAATTTAGCTTTGGTTCTTTAAATTTGTTAAAGCTATTTCTCATCTAACTCGTTAGGCACAATTAGGAGGGGGGTCCATGGGACCCTCACTAATGAGTTAAAACTCATTAACGGCTTGGTCAATTTTATTTTTTTTATTTTTGTATGTATAGTTTTTTTTGGTACGTCTGTACACATTGAAATTACATACTACTAAATACATTGTCCGGTGTTCTCCTACCGCAAATACCATGGGATATCGTAGCGGATCATAGAGTTGGCAACCTCGGGCTAGCCTAGCTCCGTCATGCTTCCACACACCATGCACACCACACAATCAGTCGCCGCGGTCAGCTATATTTACTATCATTTTAGGCCATGTATCGAGAATTCTTGACAAGTCTTCTTGATCGTAGATTAAAACATTGCTTTGGGTAGCTCTGGCCGGGAATGGGTGAACATTTGAATCGAATTCTCTACACTCCATGCCCACGAAACAAATGACGCATGAACTCTGATCCACAAAATAGCGTGTCATCAATTGGGGAACTGGAAATTAACGTCTTGATACAGCTGAAAAAAAACGTTACGTATTGCTCGTACTTGTTGAATATGTGCCGATGTGTGTAAACCTGTAGTATAAGGAGAGTAGGCAACGGCGAAATTTTAAATTGCTCATTTGTCAGTTGAGGGATTTTTGGAAAAACGCGCGAAATCAAAAATATCAGGGTTTTTGACTAAAAATATAGTTGGTGCTCACCGGTGAGCGCCAGATAACTCCTCCTTAAATTACTTCTTCTTTCTGATGCAATTTTCAGCATGGGCGATATATGGTTAAAAGAAAATGGTACACCAAAAAAAACGCCTTTTAGCGGAATTTTATATGTTTCTACAGGCACCCAAAATAACCTTCCCCAATTTAGTGCATTAACTTGGTGTCCTGCCCCCCCCCCCCTCCTTTCTTCTTTCTTAGGCCCAACCTCCAAGACCAGGGCAAACCTGCTCATACCAGTCATCACAGCGCTAGGGGACCAGTGTGGAGACGATTCATTTCACCAGGTGTGTTTAACTCAAACACCAACAGGTTGTAACAGGGGGCAGCAATGTCAATTTACGCATAGATGCATGCAATTGTGTGAATCAAAAAGTCATGGCTCACAAATCCTGTATGAAGGGGCCTAATCTCAAATAATACCCATGATGCTTTATGCCGTGTGTATGCAACCCCTACTATCATTTTGATTTTTTATTGCCTTTATAGGCTCAATATCCTGATAAACGTCTGCTCAATCTTGAGAGGGTTTTCTTAGAGGGATTTAGGTGGACTACAGTCTAATAAATGGATGGACTTCTTATAAATTACAAGGCGCGATGGATTGCATATAGTATACTATCAAGGTATGGGAATACTTCTTACGTAAATTACAAGGGAGGGGGATTGTATCATATATTAATATCAACGAACATACCTTAAAGTAAAATTACAAGGGAGGGGATTGCATTATAATATAATATATGGAATTAAATTTACCTCTACGTAAATAAAGGGTGAGGATTGTAAGATAAAGGAATAATTCTTGCCTAATTGCGGTTTTATAATATCAGTTATCAATTGCATGTGATGTGTGTAGAGTGGAAAAAGCTGTGGTGGTAGGAGACGAGTTTGGTAGGTGGGATCGCAGGCCCCTTCCAGAAAACCTCCCTAACTAACTCATTATTTTCACCTGTAGCCTGGTATTCAAATGCACAGACAGAGGAAAAATGAAGACATGATTCACCCTTTGTCATGCTCATATGGGGATCGTTTTAAATGTTGCTATGTTTGTGAGTGTGCAGGTTTTTACACACATTTGGTCATGGATTTTACCACGGTGCGAGGAGTGGGAAGGGGGATTTAATGGCTAAGAAAGCATATTGCATCCCGCCGTTACGTGTTGTGGCCTTTTGGGTTTAAAGGGGGGGTCTAAATATATATTAATAAAAGCACTTCAATGAGCGATCCATGCTCTCAGCTTTTTTCCGTTAAATTCAACGTTTAGAGTGGGCTTGAAAGATCTGCTGCAAATCGAACATTTGACTATGGCTTCCTAAGTGTAGGTAGTAGGGAGATAGTGAATGAGATCGTGATACTCTGTCAACGTGGTGAGAATCTTCGAGGTCCGTTGGACAAGTTAGGGTGTTGTTTTGGCCTGGGTCAAGCAGTAGGCCTACAACATATATTGTTTACTAGGCCTTAAAATGATAGTGTTTGCAGCAGAGTTTTTAGTTCCGTCTGTGAATTGCAGGCAATAATTACAAAGGGCAAAGGCTTGGAAACATACACAAAATCTTATTAAAGAGCATACAATATTTATGGGTTCGCTTATCTTTCATACGAAAAGCTGTAGCACCAGGGAGAGCATTTCATTCGACATTTAATAGATCTCACTTGTGGTATCCAAACGTCTTGGACATAATTCGTCTAATCGAACCGTTGGTGCAAAAAATGATTGCGTATGTGGCTTCTTTCTTGAGAAGCGTATAACGGGGGTGTCCATATTCAAGACCCAGATGGGTAGGAGCTAATGATATTGAATGGTTTACTGATTGCATGGTGGAGATGGTTTGGGGGGGGTACTTTGATGGAGGTGGTGTCAGGGTAGGTGGCCAGAGGCAATGAAAGGGGGCTGTGTGGAGATGATAGCTTGGTTGAAATTATTCCTTTGTTAGTGGCAGTGGTTATTATGCCGGTAGGTAACAGGCTAGAAGGTAAACGCATAGTTTGAGGTCAGACAACAAGCCGCGGTGGGAGTTTATTAACAAGAAAACATCAATGCCGAAAAAATTATGTTGAAGACGGGTGCGATTTTTGTCCTCTTCAATGTTGAAGGCAAAATGTGTTTTCAGATCTAGGCATATCCCGGGTACCCGTAATAAATTGGTGTTTGCATATCACGCTTCCAGATGCAGCGTTCCCGGGAGTTGGCCCCGCGCAGTCAAAGAAGGGGACCAGGTTCCGAGTTTTTTATGGAAACTTTAAATGCAGGGCTTAAGTTATTCTCGATTCATATTTACTAACAATACAAGTATTTCGTACAAAAGGTCTGGTAGATAAATTTATGATTTAGGGATGTTTGGGGTTGGGTAACAACTGGCCAGCTGTATTACAGGTAGTGGCATATATTGTCCTTTGAATGTCCATGGTTAGCCCCTTCATCAAGGTGCACTACATCTCAGCATTCATTTTATACACAAGATAAATAATTGGAGGACCACCAATAGTTTTATTGATCTAAAATGAAGGAAGGCGGTGTAGACGTTAAAGCCACATCATGATTCAAGGTGCCCAATCACGTTTCCTATTATGTGCAGACTGATTAGTATTACCATCTTTTGTGAATCGGTAAGAGGTGGCTCCTTTTATAAAGCAGCCTTTCTTCTTTGCTCACTCAGAGAGGTGAAGTTTACATCCCCTAAAAAAGGAGATGGATGGAAATACTCGGGCGCTGTGTTTAAGTGACATATAATTTGTCCAAGAGGGTGATGTGAAATTGAGAGCCATACTGAGGCGTTAAAAGGACGATCAAGGAGGGTAGGCCTTATTTAACAATTGCTGGCATAATAATACAAACTATGCCCGTGATTGACAGTATCTCAGTTTGTGGAATTAGGCCTCATTGGGGCTAGGTTTGCCTCTTTCAGACATTATGGTGGTGAGCCGCTAAAATGCCCAGAGGTTCACTCAAACCGTAGGGGATGGACTAAGGTCAGGGGTTTACCCCCCTCTGGCATTCGCTGCCCACAGTTTTAGATTAGGGGCGCAGCCTAGGCCTGTGGACAGGTGTGTATGATTGAGCTTATGAAGAGATGGTAGAGGAAATCTCTGCCTTCAAACTATTTATTAGGCCCAATTAATATGATTTCATTTTATATAAAACTGGAATAAGACATTTTCTTTATAAGAATGCAACGATCTCATTGGCTATTTTTCTGTTAGTTCATGCCAGCCTCCTGTATGTTACAAGCTTTGTATTCTAGTACCGTAATTTTAGGCATTTGGGCTGGGTGGGGTACATTGAATACCACACATCGTTTTTCTTGTTGTTCACGGTGAGGCAAACTAGAACGCTGGTATTGGCTGGGTGAAAAATGTAACAGGTATGCAGCGAGAGGAAACACCCCATCTATGTGGCGGGTGTGGGATCTGTAGGTTGAAAAGGATTATAAGGGGCAGGGACTGGCGGCGCTGGGAAACAGACTGGACCGTTATTGGCAAGAATAATATCCTCAACTATTATATTGCACTTGGGTTCAAATGATATTGGTCAGAGGGGAATATATGGGCAAGCGTTGCAGAGAACATTGTAGATATTAGGGAGATTCTTACCAGAGTCGAGAATTACTAATTATGGTCTTATTTGATAATTTGCAGAGGATGTTATATGAGGGACAGTCAAGAAAAAGCGGCGGCAAAGGTGCACTTCTTTGAACATCAACAAATTGCCCATAGATTTGGTTGGAATGGAAAAGTTGCAATTGTAGTGAAGCATTCACTTGATCAATGCTAGTCTAGGCCTTGCTTAAGTTATTGGAATGATAAACATTAGCCGAAGTCATTCTGGCAAGAAATTTGTTATGGCTTTTGTCAGAATGCTTAGTGTTTTCAATAGTCAATCCGGTCATTTCATTATCCCCATGAGATGCTAGTGAATAAGAATTTTTGATCGATATTCTAACAGATCTGCAGTACATTGGTTTGGGAAAACTCTTTTGAGGTACTAATTGTAGTAATATGGGCGTGGTTTTCGGCGGTAACTGAGAAAAAAAGGGGGGTGTGGGCAAATTTCCGGATCGGAAATATTGTGGCGGTAAATTTCATCTTTTTTAGTTCTATTTAAAGCCTCAACCATTGGCGCTAAAGTGAAGGATTTATGCTGTGGCAAAAAAAAAATTATAAATGCCAAATGTTATGTTTTTAAAGATTATTTATGATATTATATTTTTAAAGAATATTAGCACATTTTTGAAGGGCGGCCCCCAATTTTTCAAAAATTTGCGATATTTTTACACGGTTGCATTGGTTTAAGCTGGAATAGAAACGATACCGTGAATGTTAAGCGGGGTTCGAAAAATGTCTATGTGTCCAAACGAAGGAATTTTGTACTAAATAATTATTATCGGGGACCCCGATTAAAATTCAACGGTGTGGTGGAAACGGCCTTCCCATGTGAAATAGCCGGGAAATAGCGCCCTGTACGTGTCTACGCCTCATACATTGTTTTAATAGTTCGGCAAGTCTAATACAAGTTGTTATGTTCTCGAGGTGGCAACCGATTTCATCATGGACCGGACATAAACGTAGCATTTCAGCTCTGCCGTTAGTCCATCTGGGATCCCAATTCAATTACAAAATTGCTAAATTTTGGATAAATTAAGCATGTTAGATTCTCGTTCGCAGCTAGTTTCTAGGACAATTACCAACGTAACTGTGCAAAAAATATCAAATGTGAAATTGGGGGCGCCTCTTAAAAAAATGTGCCAATATTCTTTAGGTTTTAAACTTTGGTTGAAATTGCGGGAGTTATTCATGTAATAAAGATATCATGTGAGTTTAGATTTTCTTATGCAAATTGCGGGGAAGTCTTTTAAAAATATTAAATATGAATCGGGGGTTCTGTTGCAAATTGCAGAGAACTAATTAGATTTTAATGATCAACAAACAATTTTAATATTGGGCCCACTTGGATTGAACCTCCCTACGTAAATTACAAGGGAGAGGACTTGGATACCTTATTACGTAAATTACAAGGGAGATGAATTGTATTAAAATTAATATCAATGAATTTAAGACCTTATTACGTATAAATTACAAGGGAGAGGAAGGGTTAGATTATAATATAAAATCAAGGAATTTAATACCCTTCTTACGTAAATTACAAGGGAGAGGAATGTTAATTGTAAATAAAATCAAGGGAATTAGTTACCTTTTACGTTAAATTACAAGGGGAGGAATTGTTTTATAGATAAATAGTTTCAAGGATTACATTGATAATGGTGGATTTATGAATAAAGATTTTGGCATTCCTGACCGAAATGCTCAGCTAAACAAGTTGTGTTCTGCTCTTAATTCTGTTGTGATAAGGTGTTATGATTTATCGATAAACGCGATGGATCATCGAGAATTAACCTCAATTGACCACCACTTTCGGTTGCTAGGTTGTAGCGTGGGTCTTTGTGAGGTTCTATTGTTTAGCACAGCCAATCGTGACTTGGTCCTTCCCTGGGCATTTTTTGTTTGTCTTTCTAAATCGTCACATAACCGCATGTCTGGTCACAAGGAGTGTGGAGTGGATTAAGTGTGGTGTCAAAATTCCCACCCTCACACCCGGGTTTATTGAACAGTGTTTTAAAAGGCTTTAAATTTGAATCACGGTTGGGTTGGGTTGTGGCAGCGCGTTAATTTCATAGTTTTTTTTTAGTTCATTTACAGCCTCAACCCCTGGCGCTTAAAAGTTAATGATGTATGATGTGAAATTAAAGACAAATTTTAAATTAAAGATTATTTAGATATTATATAAGGTTAACTTTGGTGCAAATTGCAGGGAGTTTTTCAATGTAATAATGATATCATGTGAGTTTAGATTTTCTTATGCAAAATGCGGGGGAGGAAAGTAAAAGTGGAAAAGGAGGGGGACGTCTATTCTAAATAACTAGCAATCGGGGGTTCTGATGGAAAATTGCAGAAGAACTAATTAAGATTTAAGATTTTAATGATCAACAAAATATAATATTGGCCAATAAAGTGGATTGGACACTTAAGATATAAAGGAGAGGATTTGGATACCTTCTTACGTAAAATTACAAGGGAGAGGAAGCGATTAAATATTAATATCACGGAATTTATTATACTTCTAAGTAATTACAACGGGTGAGAGGAATTGTTATATTAATAATATAACATCAAGGAATTTATATCCTTCTAACGTAAATTACAAGGGAGAGGAGGAATGGTTATATGTAATATTAAAATCAAAAAACAAAAAAACCGAAAAAGAAAACCAAAATGAAAGAAATTTTATATATAATATAGTTTTCAAGGATGTTACATTGGCATATGTGGGATTTATGAATAAATGATGTTGGAGTCCTGACAGAAATGCTCGCTAAAACAATTTGTGTTCTGCTTCTTAATTTCTTGGTGATAATAATTGTAACGGTCCCAAAAAGGCTATAATGGAATTTGGCAGACACTTTGAAAAGGCGCCCTCTACGGGTACTTACCATCAATTCAAATTATTGGAATAGCATTATACAATAATTAACATTAAGAAATACCCCAAATTGATTTCATATTAATTCTTAGCTGTTTTTAGCTTTAATATGCCATTTTGAAAAACGCCCTCTAGCGAGAGTTCCACCCCCCATTTCCCAGAGGTTGGACCCATGGACCGAAAAAAATCTTGTTCAGGCCCTTGAAAGTACAAAAAACATATGACACATTATCTGGATACCTCAAAATCTCTCGTTGCACCTTTAAGTGTCAACCCATTAGATCATCCCCTATTTGCACAAAAATGCACTCAAAAGATGTAAAAAGTTCATATTTTAAAATAAATGAACAATTATTTCCAAGATCTTGGCCAAATTAATAATTTATCGCAATTTTATTATTTTCGAATACGTTTCGCTCAATATCTGAAATGGTGAAAATCAGAATTTTATGAAACGGGTTCGAACGTAACTCAACAAGAGCGGTCACCGCCCGTGTGGATTCGTGGAACCTGTGGTTTGGGTGGTTGTGACCGGTGGTACTTTTCAGTCCGGTTTGGGATGACCCTGAAGGGAATGGCTAATTGGTAACTGATGCAATGGCCCTTTAAATATAAAGAATGGTCCTTTAATTTTGTAATGATGGAATAGTCTGGTATTTTGATAGCCGCTTTTCGCTAATTGTATTTTTCGTATTGATTAGTCTTTTTGATTTGCGCACTTTGTTTTCACCGCGATACGGGGATTCCCTGGGCTTTCCCTGGTTTGTTTTCACCACGGTGAAGCCCTGTGTTTTCACCGCGGTGAAGCCCCCTCATCATCCGCTCCCGGCCATTTACGACCGTCACGCTAATTGTATTTTTCGTATTTTTTAAATTATTTTACCTTCTTCTTGGAAGTCCTGCTCCCTCATCATGACAATTTCTGCGTAGAGCTGGGTCTCCCCTCGAAGTATATGAGTAATGCAGCACAGAGTGTTAAGTTGAATTTCCCGCTGGCATGAGATTGTACAAGAAAATATGTATCGAGTCATGAATTAATTTGACCAATGTCTCCTCTCCTCTCCTGCGTTCAATTTTGCCAATATAGCGATAAATATTTATTGACTATAGTTTCCTTGATCTCTGTAGATTGGTAATTATAAATGCAGGCTTCGTAAGTGTGCAAGAAATATCAAAATTCGGATGTTTTTTACATGGCGATTGCCATGAATTCTCACCGCTTAAGATGAATCATAAGTAGCAAAGCCAGCTGTGTTTATAAGACACGGCCAGGCGGTTGACACAGTGTACAAAATGCCATAGACGATTCGCATGCGTAGTAATAGCGCCACCATTTTCGATAAGTCACCTAATTATTTATGCAGTATGACGTAGACAGGGAATGACGTAGCGGTACAGCGCCACGCACGACCGGCGATCCATAAGTCACATATTTCATGCAGTATGCTTCCACTTCGTTGATCGAGTGTCATATCCAGATTTATGTATAGTAGATTTCAAAATAAATGAGACCTCATTAAAAGTTTTAGGTCTGTCCATTCACCGTGAGAGGTAAGAGGAAATATTTTAATGGCCACAGGTAGAAAAGTTTATGGTACTCATACAATGTATAGTAATATATCTAGTAAATAAATGTTGACATAAATACATTGTTTCACATCTAAGATAGCTTGGATGTTTCATTTGAAGTATCAGGATGAAAACACCAGCAACTATTTCATTAAATGTTGTTATTTGAACATAACTTACCTTTGACACTACAAAATATCATTCTTTATCACAGTACTGGAGAAATAATGCATTCTTATATCAATGCACACATAACACAACTAAGTTTTTATCTTGCCATAAAAAGTGGGCCAAACTTGTATAAGAGATTAGCACAAAGCGGATTTGACAAGTCCTTCTATCATTAACAGACCATTGTAGAACTGAATGCAGTTTTCAGTAAGCCGAGTGACACTGTGTACAAAATGCCATAGACGATTCGCATGCATAGTAATAGCGCCACCATTTTCGATAAGTCACCTAATTATTTATGCAGTATGACGTAGACCGGGAATTACGTAGCGGGACAGCGCCACGCACGACCGGCGATCCATAAGTCACATATTTCATGCAGTGTGCTTCCACTTCGTTGATCGAGTGTCCTATCCCGATTTAAGTCTTTAACTGCCAAATTTGTTTTTAGAAAAATGGCAATGGTTGGGTTATTAATTTGAAACTATTATGGCAGTTTACTGGTAGAACTTTTGAGTTTTGTACAGACAAGTTTACATATTATGAAAGTACATAGATAGTAGGATCTTGTGAGCAAAAAATGTATACATTTCATTCTGACATGTTACCATGGTAACCATGTTGCCATGGCAACCATTTTTGCAACTTATTTTTATTGAAAATGTTCATAAGGCTACTGACAGTGATAGAAACTGCATCTGAAAGTGTTTTTAGCAGAGGGGGAAATTGTTAGCTACAATTTGACCCCAAGATCAAGGTGATCGCAATTCGCATGTTCCTGTGCGATAAAATAAATGTGAAAATGGTGCTCGCAAAATTACGCGTTATTTGGAGGTAAATCAAGAAAAAGTTGCCATCTTTTACATCCAATCCAATTTTTAGATTTCTGTTTTTGCTTTTGTTTTTTATTTTCATTTTTCAAAAATTACTTGATAAAACCAAATTGTACATAAATTATAAACATACACATACATACGTCAGAAATTTGCCCGGCCATCATTTGGGATGGCATACTCAAATTTCATCAGATGCCAGGGCCTTCTTCGACGTCTTTGGCTGCTTCTTCTGTCTATTTTCAACAAAATGTCCCGAAAATTGCCCAAAACTTGACAAAAAAATGGTGTATCTTCAACGGAGATTCGAACGAATATTTATTAGTGTAACCTGTCACATGTATCGTATATCACTCACACACAATCAACACAACAGCAGTGATTCTAAAAATTCTCGCCTCATTTTCTCTAATTTGGCCGCAAAAACTTTTTTTTACTCCTTTTTCCTTATATCTTACAAAATCCACCGCCATCTTGTATCCAGTATTGATATCAAATAACTTTTGAACTAATCTAATTTGGGTGAAGTAACTTATGACGAGTTGGAAAGTTTATTCTACTTTGTGATGAAAACACTGCCGATGGCATTTGGAAATTGTTGGAAATTTTATCCTACTTTGTGATGAAACCTGCCGTGGCATCCCGTGGGGGGATGGGGGGATATTCCCCCCCAAATTTTGATGAGTGGATGGTCCCAATACGATACCCCCCCCCAATGTTGATGCCTCGTTCATGTGTGTTTTTGACCAAAAAAACATCATATATTTTACCATAATATTAAAAAATGGTAATTTTTGCGCGCACGCGCGCATTTGGTTCTAATATACAATAAAACATTTAAGGATTTTAGTTTCTAATCCCAATGTTTAGCATGCCTTCGCGCGCGCATGTGCTAGTAAGATAACCTCTTCAGCCAAACCAGTTTTCTTCATAAAATTTTCATCAACCCCACCCCCCCTACCCCTCCTATCCCCCAACACAACGGCCTGCCCGCGCCCGCGTGCCCCGCCCCCCCTTTCCCCCCGCACCTGATTCGACTCTTATCCTATTTCCCATGATGTCTTTGTCTTCCCTTTCCCTCTCTTCCTCTATTCCAGCCTGGAACAGCCATATTTGGTAAAGAACGCACAATATATGCATTATGCCATTCTGGCGAATTTATCACTCAATTAGGGTGATTGAACCTGTTTTTTGATGAATCATATTGGGTTTCCCTGACGTGTTGGCTCCATGAGGTAATTCTTAACTAGCGAAAATGTGTCGACTCAAACGAGCGGAAATGTGTCTACCAGGAGGCGTTTGTAGGGATTCGTGGTTCCACGAATCCAAAAAACGAAAGATTGTCAAAAATCCGGCTTTGCGGTTTTCTGCGAACTTTACCCATGTCACCTTTACCCAAGTATGGTGTAAATGCAAGTTACCGTTATGCAGTTACATTTGTTCCAGTGTTTAGTCAATCAGAGGCCTTGTTGAGTTACCATGGCAACAAGATCAAAATAATGCCCATTTCTCAAAATTATGTGACATGGGGTTACAATGATATGCATAATGTTACCTATTGGTAAAGTCAATAAAATTGCAATCGAAAATTGGGTAAAAACCTAGAACCACCCCCCCCCCCCAGGTTTTTCTTACCTTAATGTCCACGAGACATCGTAACAACGTGAACAGTTATTGATAGGTTACTGTACAAATTGTTATGATGTCTTGTGGACATCAAAGGTCAGAAGTACATTACAAACACAAATAAATGAGCCTCGTGCACAAATGATCTTAATTTTATAATATAACACAGACTTAATAATTTTAACGATCGTTTTAAAAATAGTGCCATCCCATATTTTATTGATTTACTGAACAATTAATTGCCCAGTGCCATTTTGCATTTTTACCTTTTTTTAATATCTGATGTAATTGCATCATTTTAGCTTTTGACAGTGTGTATTTATTTTGTTTTTATAATTATGTCTTGAACATGTGCAATATCTCGTTTTAATTTAAATTTGTATTTGCTAATAATTACTGTGTTTTTAATGATTGTAAACCACTTGTAATTTGGCCTTAGGCCACGATTTGTGTGTGAATAAAATATACTATACTATTTTAATCAGATTGGATCAAGAATTTGGTATGTCCAAAACAATATTCCATGTAATAAAATTACACACAATATTTAAGATGATACTTATTAGAGTCCACAAATGTCCCAAGTTAACAGATGCGTTGCAGATCAACGATGATATGTCCTCACAGCGAAGACTCCAAATTGACAGCATGCAAAGTCACACTTATAAATCAGGTAATATTCCAAGGGTATCTTCTTAGTCCTGAAGATAACTTTTGTCCAGCAGTTCAAGACGACAAGGTTGAATAAGTTACTCGACGACACTAATATTCCACAGTATATCAGTCCAAGATATTCACCATGATTTTCATCTGTCCACAATTTGGAATCCTATTTTGATTCCCAGCACTTTTGGCTTCAAAGACGACAGTAGAATAATTACAGCGACTTCGCCCACATGGAATTATTATAAATCCTGGCACTAGGTACTGTACAGGTCTGCCACTCATTGCAGACCAAAACTAGCTATAACCATACTGTATAGCTTCTGGTTACTACTGCTGGTCTGAGTCTTTTCAGAGAGCAGTATTTAACTGCTCACAGCTAGATTCCCCTTTCTACGAATAATCATTACATCATCATCATGCATATTAAACATAATTTTGCACTGACCAATTGGATTTCACATAAATTACATCATCTGCATTGCATCACCTCACAATTATAACTTTATGGGGAATCCCCGAATCTTGCAATCTGTTTTAATATCAATGCATAAACAAGTTGACTCAGTTTCTAAATTTACATTTTGGGGAATTCCCATTCACCTCTCTAGTTATAAATAAATATCTTTTGTCAGTAGGTTAGTCGTGCGTCTTCATCGTCTTGTCCTGTTTTGTTGTTGTTCCTTCGTTTGTTTACGTGAGCCCACGTCTATGATTTGCCTGTTTTAAATCCTGGACCATTTTCCCACACTATCTGCTCATACAATATACAATTTCTTTTATCAAAATTTCCCTTTATAAACTATATTGTATTTTGTATTATCGATTTTACCAAGAAGAGTTCCTGGGAAATGTATGTTCGTCCATCTTATTCAATAGTTATTACTGTAACCTGTTGTTTCAAGGGCACTGCAATCCCACGCTATGCGTTTAGCAGTGTCCTCATCTCAATCAACATTTTTGTTTGCTTATCACGCATAATTATATTCTATATTGCATATTTGATTTGTTTATTATGCATAATTATATTCTATATTGTATATTTGATGTTGAGATGAAATAAATTTGATTTGATTGAACAACAGGTGCAACCTATCTCGACATAGCACTAGAGGAATTCCGCTTTCTCTTTTCTTCTCTTGCACAAACTATCTAGTAAATAACACCTGTCTGATCTACTATAGCACAGGGGATTTCTATAAAAACAAGAGCTTTTCCATGAGAAAACTTATCTCAATAAATTGAGATGACATTAATATTTTAATCAATCACAAAAAATGGAGGGCCAATATAACAAAATATTTACTGTAGCCGTACAACCACATTCTCATAGCATCAAAAGAATGGATGAGTTCACCAAAATATCTTGCAGATGAATAAGAAAATAAAACAATATAAGCCCGTACTCGATATGTTCCATAATCTCGGTTGTGATGCGAGATGGAGTCGAGGCAAAGAATCGGATGGTACCCTTTTAAAGGTGACGGCACCTGTAATTTTTCTGCCATATGTATGGTTTCATATAGTTTAGACAACTCATAGTCTCGTCCTTTTATTTGGCTGTTGAAATGGTCTTAAAGTGAAAACAAACGTGATTTTTATATGCTTAAATTTCATGTAAATCCTATGGCTGCATTTCCTATTTGCTCCTATACGAATAGGACATTTTCACATTTTTGTACCACAGAAATATTTTCAAGGCTTAATCCTTTCAGATGGGGATGATGGGGATCGGGGAATGAGCAGTTCATAAAAATCAGAATTTTCAATTTGTTTAGGATCACATCATTAAAATCTCTCTTCGCAAACCTTTAATTTTTATATCGCAATGCTATTACATCGCCGAGTTTTTTTTATCTTGTGTCAAGTTTAAAATTTTATCCAGCGACAAACTTTACAAAACTTGAGTCTATTCATTACTCATTATTCTTTTCTGAACAATAAAAAAAGAATAACAAAAATCACTGTAATGCATATTTGCGGAGATTGTTATAACACTTAATGCTGACTCATCGATTTCCCGAGAAGACGCGCACTCAATTTCCAACAAATCGTTTTTTTCAATAACTTTAAAAAAAGAAAAAACCTAAAAAATTAAAAAAAAATGGAAGTCCTTCATACAGGAAATCACAAATTTTGTATAACATTCCGGATCCGGAAGTTTGGTTTCCCACAGTATCCTATGGTACTATTATCCACAGTGTTAAAAATGTTCATTAAATCAACAGCGATTTGACTAGCAGCTGGACTCACAACATTTAACCACGTTGGTTTACGTCTTTGCACGTTTCGAGGTCCCTTTGTTTACAGTTTGGAGGAGGCCTAGTTGCACGTTTTTGAGTCCCGCCTAACAGTCAAAATGCCGTTATTTTAAGATCATTTTTAACAGTGCATACATAAATGTTTTACTGCAAACGAAAATGGGCTCGTCTCAAACTTTGGAATGCGCATTTAGGTGATCATCTTTAGCTGCAGTTGACTATTTTTCGAATTTTCCGTATATTTCGCATATGTTAGCGTGTTTTTGAAATTAATGGTTTGGTGCCGCTAATTACACAAAAAGTATATTTCAAAATCACTCCAGTCCGGGCTTAGAAAAGTGGCCAAGGGGGTCGATGGAAAATTCCAATGAACCTTGCGCTTACATCAAGCACTTTAAAAACTTATCTTTGTTGATATCTCCTCATAAGACATAAATTACAAAATATAATAGGTTGCAAAATATACGTCCCCAATGACATTGTTTTCAGCACATAAAGGGTTATTATTTTATGGAAATTTATAATTGTTTACTTACATGTGTTCACATATATCAGCAAAAATGGCTTGTTTCCTCCTTTTTTTTAAATCACCCGACTTCCGTTAGTGTCCCGGGGGGGGGTGGGGAGTGGGGGGGGGGGGTTCTACAAGGGACCCCACATTACCTCATAAACTGCTTAGGCCGAAGTTTTTGTATAGAAGAAGAGCATTTAAAAGTCATAAATTAAAAACTCGACTAAAAAAGTCATGCGTAAAAGCGGCCAGTGCGAAAAAAAAAATTGAGATCCATAGGACCCCTATGTTCCGATCGTCTTTTGGGACCGCACCCCTAGATTTAACCCGGAGTAGAGCCGATTTTGATATATCTTGAATGAAGGCCGTTATTTTCTCATTGTCGTCCAAACTGAGCCCTCAATCCATTTCATTTCCCAGATATAACAAAAAAAACCGGCCGTTTTAGTGGTTAACCACTTTTTACACATATTGAATGGGCTTTGCACATGCATTATTGCGTCTACCATCAAAACCGCACGTTTGTTTTCCCCGGTACTTAATGGTGGTATGGTTGCAACTGCCAGGCTCTCATATCAAGTTAGAGAACACATACACATAAATCGGAACAACCACCTTTAGGTTAAGGGATTGTTTTTTAATAATTATGTTAAACTATTTATTTTGGGGCCCAGTTGCAAACGTCATTTACTTAATTATTATTTATATGCTTTGTCCGTCTTATATAAGTTCATGTGTATCAAATATTTATTTTTAAAAAAAGCCAAACAATTTTAAAATTAATTAAATTAATTCTTAATTTTATTATCAGCTTTGTCGTCTTACTAATTCATGTATTATCAATTTATCCATGGGGGGGGGGGGGGGGGGGGGGGGGCCCAATTTCAAAACGCATTTTAATAAATTAATTATTAATTTAAACTTTGTCGTCTTATAAGTTCATGTGTATCGTACTAAATATCTCTTCACAATTCAACCATATCAAGAAAAACGTGATTTTCACTACTCTTATAGTTCATAAATACGAAGTAGGTGACTATTTAGTGTCCTGTGTCAGTACTTGCATTGGCAAAGCAACTCGCTTGCATTTTCATGCCACATTATTATTATCAAACACTACATTGACAACTCGGAATCAAATTATTCGCGCTTTCCTTTTTCCAAAAGGTCGCTCTTATCAACAAGCATGTAGTTGCTCATAGCAAGCGGGGCAATCCAATCACGCATCCATCTGAAATGCCAATTATCCGCTAAAATTTTACAAGCGGCACAGCTCTAGAAAAAACGAAGACCGCGCCAATGCCAAATAGGATGCCATTAACCGATGCGAAAGCGACCCATGCTTATCGTGCATATCGCACAATAATAACAGAGAACGGAAAGGCCCCATTTCGTCGTCTGTATTCATCTCTTCGGCTCTCTTATCCTCCGCTAAATTGGATCTAGTCAACCTTGGAATGTTTTATTCATTTAATACACACGTTCAGGGATCCTACAAATCAGTTTGCCTGTTTCTTTAGTTGTCATAGAGTGCTGACATGTTAACCTTTCTTGCATTGCTGCATCTGATAAGGTGTAAGCCAGATGAGAGGTGAGTAGTGCAATCAACTTGCAACCTATCTGTTGTATGATTGGCATTTTCATATTCATTTAACAAACTCCAACCATTGTGGAATTAAATGGAAAAACACAATTTTTTTTTTTTTGGTGTTTGACTGTATTTGTAACCAGAGAAGAGGTGTACCTATAACGATTTTGTCCGCAAGGAAATTTCGTCGTGAAATCCCACCATCCCACCCAAATTCACCGGAATATAGAGACTGAGCAAGTTTGTTTGGAATGGACACTAGTGGTTTCTGTCCGGTGGGTTCTGTATCCGACAAGTCTATAAATGGCTTTATGTGGCAAATCCATTTGTTGTTTGGCTGTTTCTTCTCTGACTGAATATATAATATCTATATGTAATATATAGTATATATCTATATATTGTAAGTGTAATGTATGTTTGTGTGTGTGTGTGGTGTGTTTAGTTTATCGATAAAAACCTCAGTTTATTTTTCTAAAGCTACGAAGCATATTGACAGACTAGGCTTTTTAACGTGATAGGCTAAATGTCATCGCAAAACTGTGTAACTTCATTTCTGATTTAAAAAACCAGTGTTTTGGGTAACTAGATAAGTTCAAGTTATAGGCGATAAATCTGTTTTACTGAAAATGTTTTTTTTCCCGATTAAGCTTAGTTTAGCGATAAACATTGTTTTGTTTTTAATTCGGATTGTGCCGCATTCAGTCATTCGTTTTTTTCTTGATATTCTTGCTAATGTATATTAATTCTTAGAGACATCCGTCAACCCTATTTGCATTTTCGGATTCAAGCGTCATCCTAGCGTGTCACCTATTTAAATTTTTACCTTTATGCTATAAAAGTAATGACGTGAGCGTCGAAACCATTGGTTCTGCACAAGCCTATTATTCTGATAACCTCATGTTATCAAGTTGAACAAATCCTTTCTTCAGACAACTTGATTATTCATACCATAAGTTTTGTTTTTATTTTGACTGTCTTAAGCAATAACAGCACATTTTTGAAGAGCGCCCCCAATTTGCAATTTGATGTCTTTGCACAGTTATGTTGTTTATTGTTATAACAACACAACACCTGCGAACGATGAATGCTAACAATGCATATTTATCCTAAAATAAACGATGATAAATTAGAATTGGGATCCCAGATTGTACTTAAAGGCAGACTGGAAAATGCTACTTTATGTTCCGCCCATGATTAAATAGTGCCACCGTCAAGAAAATAAACCTCTAGCCTTGACGTTGCCTAGGCCAGTAAAACACTATAGATGAGCGTAGACACGTCCATGGCGCTATCACGGCTATTTTAATTACCTGAAGGCCGTTCCGCCATCAGGCCGTTAATTATATCGGAGATCGCCGATATTACCTAATTACAAATCCCTTCGTTTGCGACACTACATTTTTCGAGCTTTATTATTACCATTCACAGGTATAGTTTATACTAGCCAGCTATCAATGCAAGCCACCGTGTAAAAATCTCAAAATTTTTCTGAAAAATTGGGGGCTCTTAAATCAAAATTCGCTATTTTCAATTCTAATGTAGGGGCACCAAAGATCTACGTTCATTGCATTAAATTGTTCTTGACCTTGTTTTTCCCCCTACTTTCGAAGACACTCAAATCTATTCCTTTATTTTTTATGCTATGGAAGTTCCATCAATAATTGCAACATTTTATCCAAGTCGGAGCAAGTGCCAAGGGGGTTCCATGGTCCCGCAATTTCTTTTCTTCTCCAGGCGATATCCTCAGTTTACACAATTACATTTTTCAAGGTCTGTTTATAATTACGCTTCTCCTGATACCACAAATTTAAATCATCCACCGCTTCATCACATAATGGGTTAGTACCCTTTGGGCACTAACGGAGTGAAAAAATCAGGATCAGCCTTTGCAGGGGGGTGGCGGTTGCCTCCTCCCCCCCCCCCCCCCAAAAAAACCACTGAAGTTGCAAAAGGTCCACTTTTTGCTGATTTTATTTTATAAAAAAAGTCCAAACTTAGGGTAATATGACAATTACAAGAAAGTCCCTCTTTTGGTGACGGGAAGTTCAAAAAAGTCCAAAGAGAAATTTTTAGGGGGTTAGGTCGACTTTTTTCAAAAAAATGGTCACTTTTTTCAAAGACCCTCACCTCTTCTAAAGAATCCTCGTTATCGGCACTGATCACGATCATTTTGCTACTTCAAATATTAAAGTAATTAATCAATTTTAAGACAAAAAATGTAAAAAATACATAGCATTGAGGAAAAAAATCCTTATGAAAGTGTACAATTATAAGCATCATTATGAGAGAAACTGAAATCAACACTATATGGCGAGACGGCTATGCATTAAAAGAATATAGCCTACCAGAACTGTATTACTGTAAAAGCAACTGGATTACAAAGCAACGCCAGGATCAATGTATTTATACCAGCATTTTACCAGGGCTTGCTTAGTAAGTAACGACGCTTTGTGCATTGAATGGATGGACATTAACTCTTTTTTTAAGATTGAGCAGGAATGGACGTTTGGCTGTGAATTTGCTTCCTAGATTGTTTCCGGGGTTGAGGAAATGTTTTAATTGAAAGTACGAGTTATTTCTGAGGGTCAATTGTTTTTATGTATCTTTGGAGTTGTTATCTTGCAATTTTTTACCAATAATGGCGTCAGAAAGACCATTGCTTAGGCAAATCCTTTAAGAATATCAAAATTATTCAGTACCGTATAATGTCTTTGCTTTGGAAAGCAATATAGGGAGGTTGTTATTTGTATTGATTGTATTTCTGTTTTGCTGCTGGAGTAATTTTCCTATGGATGCCTTATAAGGGGTTTTTTTTATGGTTTAAAACTGATTTGTGTATTTTTAAATTTTTCAGCCAGGGCTGTTTGCGAGGTATTTATTCTTATAGTCTTCTTCCATCCATTGGAGGGAGTCGTATTTTTCTTATGTCTCCATACAGTGAATGGAGTCGTTTTTTTTTTTCTGATAGTCTTCCATACATTGAAGGGAGTCGTTTTTTTTTTTCTGATGTCTTCCATACAGTCCTTCCCTACGTGAAGGGAGTCGTAATTTTTATTTCTGATAGTCCCTTCCATACAGTGAAGTTGGAGTCGTTTTTTTCTGATAGTCTTCCATATAGTGGAAGGGAGTCGTTATTTTTCTGATGTCTTCCATACAGGGAAGGGAGTCGTTTTTTTTTTTTTTGATGTCTTCATAACAGTTGGAAATGAGTCGGATTTTTTTCTCTGATAGTCCTTCCATACGTTGAAGGACGTCGTATTTTTTTCTGATAGTCTCCATATCAGTGTAAGGGAGTCGTTTTTTTTTCTGATAGCCTTTACAGTGGAAGGGAGTGGTTTTTTTCTGATATAGTCTTCCATACAGAGAAGGAAGTCGTGTTTTTTCTGATAGTCCTTCTACATACCGTGGAAGGGAGTCCGTTTTTTTTTTCGGATAGTCTTTTCCTACAGTGGAAGGAGCGTTTTTTTCGGATGTCCGTCCTACAGTGGAAGGGAGTCGTTTTTTAATTCTTATAGTCTTCCTACAGTGGAAGGAGTCGTTTTTTTTTCTGATAGTCGTACTGTTCCATGTTGCTGTAATAAAATTGTTATAAGCGTTATTTGCATGCGTTTGTGAAATTGTTCTTTTTCCTGTAGCCTCGTTCAAGGAGAGTTGTTTAAGGAGTCAGTTTTTTCCTAATGAAATATAAAATAGGGAAGTAAGCTCTTACAATTGTACACAATACCTGAAATTAAGTTGTGATCCGTTACAGTAGTACTAATCACTATCATGATTGTGGCTGTATTATGTGTGTTTTTTCTGGTTAGACATTTATTTATTTATTATTTATTTATTGCACTCCCATTGTGCATAAGGGGAGCCACCTCAAAAACAAATTTCTCATAGACTATTTTATGATACCTAGCCCGTAACGACGACTTAAAACTTACTAATATGAAAAAAAATAATAATATTAATCGTCGGAAATTAAGGGCGAACCATTCAATTCTATGTGCGCGAAACGGCCATTTTGTTTTTTGCCTTTCTTCGCACATTTGTGCGCTACTATCTACTTATAATTTAAATTAATGTTGTTTGGGTTAAGAATATACCAAAACCAAAGTCGGATCCAAGTGGACCCAGCTAATTTCCCTCGTAACAACTGTAGGATTACAATAATTTTAGGCAATTACAACAAATTGTTCAAAAATATTGTTGCGTTCAACGGGACGCGCGAATAATTGTTTGTTGAGTTACTTAAAAATATCTTTGTTTAGAGTCGTGATTCTGTAAGTTTAAAACCATCCATGAATGTATTTAGGTTTGTCAATGAAATTTCAATCCCGGTTTGATGTGAGAGCTAAAACCGTAATTTTGTACGCCACGTTACTCTGTAAAATAAAATTTGTCGACCAAATGACACTTTTCGCTCATACTTCAAAACCAAACAATTCACTATCACACCCCTATTGACTCCACCATGGTAGCATCTTTCCACGTAAGAAATGGGCCACTTTGAACAGGGTTCGCACAGGCGTCGGTCGTTTCAACAGCAATATGCACCGATGAGGGCTGCGACCATCTCCAACCTGCCAATGTGGCTCTCCATCACAGACTGCGGATCACATTCTTAATTCGTCCACCGGTGGATATAGACTTCTCAAGCCCCAACCAATCAACAGTGAGCTGGCTCCACCAAATTCAATACATTTCGCTGCTGCCGCCTCATACTCAAGAAGAAGAAAACCAAACATTCTTTAGCCATAAGATTTCAAAGGGTAAATAAGAAAAATAGTAGCCTTCTTCAGATACCCAGATTTTGACCGCGTCCTGTAAAATCTGGGGACGAGGCTATTAGCGATCGGGCCATGGCCCTTTAATCCTCGTCTACCTGAGCCATTTTGTAACAGGACTCCCGAAGGGGGGGTGGGGGTTGCCACTATGATTTTCGTTAGGCCTACTGAACATCCGATTCCTATAAATTTGGTACCACAAAATAGCTTAAAGTTTCTTCTTTCTGTTGGTATCAAAACGGTACAAACACCCCATTACGTCACTATGACGTCACAAGTTGAGGGAAGTATGAAAATATTGGATATAGGATGGAAAATTGATATGTCGTAAGTTCCTCCTACTGACACATATCCCCACAATGAAAATTCATATCAATGGTGATTTTACTATAAAGTAGCATTGTTGAACTTTATATGACATGTGTTGCCAGTTCCTTCAGCACTTCTTTTTATCTCCAATTCTACACTTGAAAATCCCTCTTTTTGGCTATTTTTCCAGACCGTATTTTACTACACTTTTCAAACGCCACAGCAGCCGAGGTAGTGTTTTTCAAAATAAGTCCTGGCATGGATTTTAACCTTCATACCTTTGGTAAAACATATATAGAATAAAATAACTGGGATGTTTTGGTCCTTTTTGTTACACATAATCAACAAAACTTGCTATTTTCATGAAAAAAGCAGTACCAAATTTTACCATTTTTCATAGTGAAAAGTAATGCAACAAATCGCAACATGTAAATATTTCATAGGGAATTAAATTATTAGCTTTCTGGGGGCAATTTAAAGTTATTTTGTCATTCTTAAAGAAGTAATGGCAGCAGCAACCTTATATATTTCTAAGTACACCATACTAAAGACCCCCAAAAAAGTAACGCAGCATGTCTAAATACCCCAAAGGTTACAAACCATTGGTCTTTGCAAGAAAACATAAAATTATATCAATAGTTCGTTTTCTTCCGTAAATTTCGATACCCTTCTTGCCCCATTGCAATCAATATTGCCAACACAATACCCATTATAAGAAAATCTCTCCCTTTTTAAAAGTTGCAATAAAAGGTTTAGCCATATTGATTGCCATTCAGTGAAAGACCGCATTCTTCCCGTGGAGTGTGTGTCACCTAATGCATGGTTGTGTATTGTAACCTTGTAATAATGTCTTCAGATGCAACTTTGAAAATGTGACACACTTTCATAAAATGGACATTGTGTTGGCGATATTGATCACAATGGAGCAAGAAAGGTGTCAAAATTTGCAGAAAAAACAGACTATTGATATCATTTTATGTTTTCGTGCATAGGCCAATGGTTTGTAACTTATGGGGGTATTTATACATGCTGCGTTACTTTTTTGGGGGTCTTTAGTTTGGTATGTATTACAAGCGTATGTAACAATGGCATAGCTAAGGTTTAGAAATTGAGGTTTCTCATTCAAGAAGTAAAAGTCCAATTGCTACAGAAATTGGGTCATATATGCCCCTGGGAACCTCCATATGATACTGAGGTCAAGGGTCACATACCAAGGTGAAAGGTCAAATGAGGTCGTTATAAAATGGGCTTAAAACATGAAAAATTGGCATCATTCAAAAAGTAAAAGTCCAATAGCTACAGAACTTGGATCATAGATGCCTTTTACTAACCTCCGTATGATAATGAGGTCAACGGTCACATACCAAGGTCATGCGAGATCAAGATATAAAATAGGCTGAAAACACCAAATTAGCTTCATTTGATAAGTAAAAGTCCAATAGCTACAGAACTTGGATCATAGATGCCCCTTGGGAACCTTCATATGACAATGAGATCAAGGGTCACATAGCAAGGTCAAAGGTCATATGAGGTCAAGTTATAAAATAGGTGTAAAATATCAAATGGGCTTCATTCAAGAAGTAAAATTCCAATAGCTACAGAACTTGGATCATAGATGCACCTTGGAAATCGTCATAATTATGATGAGGTCAGTGGTCACATACGGGACCAAAGGTCATATGAGGTCAAATTATAAAATAAGCTGAAAAAATTGGCTTCATTTAGGAAGTAAAAGTCCAATTCAGAACTTGGATGGGAAAAGATGACCCTTGCGAATTTTCATATGATGCCATCAAAGGTCACTTGCCAAGTTCAAATGTCATCTGAGGTCAAGTTATAAATAGGATTGAAGGAAAGGACACCTGATTTGTTAAACTTCGCATTGCACCTACTTTAAATAAGTTTATGAATAAGGTTTTTTATACATTTTTAAAATATATTTTATGTGACTCATCATACTCATCACTATGATGAAAGATAATATACAACGATTTCACCTTCCTTTACTATTTTTCCTAATAATAACTTATCCTAGATTCTACCAAATGCCATTCTAATGCCGGGAATCGCTGGCCATTGATCCAAAACATTAAAAAATTTTAAGCAGTGGCGACACAATTTTGACAACTGATATAAGCAGGGACATGCAAGAGCTATCATCTCTGCAAAAATCATACAAATCCATTGCGGGAACCTTGCAATATATGCCTACAACGGTCATGATTTGTATGTTATAGCGCCCTCTATATGCCCATTCTCCATAGAAAGACGTAGATTTTTAAGAAAAATCATATTTGCCCACAATGAAATTTCATAAAAATTTACACAGAATGTAAGTGGACTAAATATTCAAAGTCAGTTGTCAAAACTCTGTCGCCGGTGATAATTTTTGTTTTATTCTGGTTTTGTCATAATAAATGAGACTTTCAAACAGCTGTGACAAATGTGGGGTCAAATCTCTGTTGGGGAGGGCCAATCGGGGGCCAATTTTTCCACCCCACTTCCCACTGCCTTCAAGATGTAAGACTGAGAGGAACATAGTAAAGAAAACCAGTGGCGTATCTACACACATGATTTCCCGTGTCGTGCAACAAAGTCGTACAGTGTGAGTCAAAATGATTGTTCCCCGATGAATAAAACAATATTAAAAATACTTGTAATCTTTTTAGAATATTATTATATACTTTATATTAACAAATAATTACTTCTTAATCACCATGTCAAAAATCCCGAGATTCATGCATTTTGTTTTCAAGTTATGGCCTCATTTTTAGAGGGCTCCCGAAATGCCGCGTGTACAAATTTAATACAGTAAACCATAGAAGATGAGTAAACATGTTAACAGTGTAATTCACAAACCAGGATCCAGAAAAAAACAGATAGGCAAAGAACTTTCTTGTTTAATGCATTTATTAACCACAGTGAAGCACAAAATTATTAATATTAATCATGAAAGAAAATTGTTCCAAAAAAGTCTGACCTTTGACCTTTAGCCAACTAAGGTGTATCACTTAAATTGAAACCTGGTTTTGGTGTGTATTTTTCAATATCTTTTTGTTTTGCCTTAGTTAATAGTTAAAAACGAGTTCATTCCGTAACCTTGAAGAATTCTAAACAGTCAAAATATAATTGCACTTGTTGTTGCATTAATTCCAACTTAATAACTGGCCTGTGTTATACTCATTGGGGCATTTATTTCCATTTATCCACCAGAGTGTGTAAAGCACACATTAGGTATCCCACTTGAAATTTGCGCTTCAATAGAATCTTGTACAAAGGCAAATCTGAGGGCCTTTATTTAAATGAGTGCAGTTATTGATTGCCTGAACCAAAATGAAAAATTCAAAATTCCTGTGAAAGCTATTTAAATGTACTTTTGAAGTATTTACAATTTTAAGAGCTACCGTGCACAGTTTGACAAGAAAAAAATCAGGATATTTGAGGAACAATCATTTTGACTCACACTGTATCTACCACTTACGACTTTGTTGCACGACACGGGAAATTCAATTTTGAGTGCAACAAAGTCGTATCCACACCTAATTAGGCCTAATTAGCCTAATAACTCTGTAATAAATTGAGCCTTATACTTGAAATATATGTTAAATTATGCGTGATCATTTACTTTTGTAAATTAAATAATGAGCGTAATATTGAGCGGAAAAGGTAACTACATTTTTTGATATGTTTTTAAGGTTTTGTGCCGAAATTAGCATAAATTAGCATAAATTTGGTAAAAAATAAATTGCTCTTTTCACAAAATATTTTGGAAGATTTTTTACTTATACACCTTTTTAAAAACCATCGCTATACAAGAAATAAAATGTCTTATCTACATAGTAGTTTTCCCGTGTCGTGCAACAAAGTCGTATCTACCAGTTACGACTTTTTTGCACGACACGAGAAATTCAATTTTGAGTGCAACAAAGTCGTATCTACACCTAAAGAGGCCTTTATAGCTAAATAACTCTGCAATAAATTGAGACTGTCACCTGAAATGTATATCAAATTAAGCGTAATGAACTACTTTTTCTTATTATATAACTCAATTTCGCCAAAAATTTTGATTTTCAATAAAGGGTGTCTTTAAGTTAATTTTCTATGGCAAATGTTAATGTTGATATCGGGATAGCCGGAACTGGACCAACTCTTCAACCAGATCACCAAATTACACCAACTAAAAATCTCATTTAAGCTGGGATATTCCTGAAAAAGATTAAGTTTGCCACTAGTTAGAAAGAACTTACAGTTTCTGCAAAAACAATGATTGTTTTTTTATGTAATTTTTTTTTTTGGGGGCAGTCTGTACTGACAAGCCAAATAACCCTAGTTAGACCGATTAAATCCACCACTCACTGAACTGTGGATATGATGATGCCATAATGTCTTACTAGATCGTACTCTAAACTTAAAAGTATCGTATTTGGTCAAGAATACTGCACAACAGTGTGAATATTTGCATCAAAACAATTATGAAAAAGCAACAATTTAACCACATTTTACTGTATTCGTCGGTCGTGTCACACATAGGCAACTACTGCAGCGTCATTGCCAGGTTTTGAGTGATCTTGTTTTTTTTTTTTTTTTTTTTTCTGGGCGCACACCACCAAATAAGCCTCCCATTGAAATACACGCTAAAGTGACTGAAAAAGTTCAAATTTCAACCACGTGACTTTACTATTTGATGTTTTGAAAGGAAGATATTTCATGATAAAAAAACAAAGATTGAAAATTTTTAAAAATCATGGTAATTTGATTACCGATTTACAGGCTAGAATTCGAGAGACAGGCTTGTGAATAGCGCCACCACTTTTCAATCCGACAAGTAAAACCCATAGCAGTATCCGAGCACGGAGTACTCGAAGGCCTTAATTTATTGCAGATCAAATTATTTATTTCTGATATTCCAAGCTATAGAAAAATTGTTGCAATATCCGTTAAATATTAACATTTGACAATCAACATATTACGCACATGCCACACCAATTTGCTTACAATCGACGGTTTTTACCGGAATACCCACCGTACATAAAATGTGGAGTGATTTAGTTGTGTGCTCCCTTGTTGTACCGGGATGACTACTAACGACAGAGCCGTCTCCCAGCAAGTGCCGGTAATGAGGAATGTAATTGGACCTCTTCTGCTTCTTCTAAATAGCACTAACAAATTATCAATGTTCTTTGTTGTTTGTGGGGTGTAGGTTGAAAATTATTTTAGTTTGGGTAATCTAACGGAACCTCACTTGTTTTCCAGTTAGGAGTAACCATAGAAATCAATTAAAGTTTCTTTCTTTTGTTTATGCAATGTAGCAAATACTTTGCTATCTACAGTTGGTATCTCACATAACAAAATCAATAAGATTGAAATTAAATCGCGTGTTACCAATTCAGATTGAATGTGAACCTTGTCAAATATTTCTGACACATATAATACACCTTTATACGTTACAAGTTAAGATGTTATTTTTATCTTCATTACTCAACCACAAATCAGCCTGATTTTCAGCGGCGTTTTCATGATTTATTATATGGAATAAAGCATGATTTAGGCTGTATGAATTCTGCGCTGCGCAAATGTTCAGTCATTTTACGTTAAAAATATTTTTTTGTTATTGGAACCAATATTTTTCATTTACATGCATATTTGTAGTTTTGATAGTAACAAAAACAGGAATAATGATAATTGCACTAAAATTTGAGGGAAAATTTACAAAATTGTACAACTTCGAAGAACTACACGGCCATTTTCTTGCCTAACGTGGTAGCCTATACGGGCAGCTACATTGTGTCTACCGCGGCAGCTACTAAACAGTACACACTGGGCTAATTGCGAGGGCAGTAGCTGCAAGATAGGGCTTACACAGTACACAGTTATTAGGTGATACAGTGATGTGGCTACGCTGCTGTACCTACCCCAAATGGCTACCCTGTAGCCGCCCATAGTGGAGAGACGGTGGATGTTGTGTAGACAGAACCGGAGTGAAGTAAGTGTAAACACACAGCTACCACGTAGTTACTCCCCGGTAACCACGACGCCATTTGCAGAGTGGATGAAAATTTATGAAATGAGGCGCTATACACGTGTCTCTGTTTAGCCTTTTTTTGAACGTTTAGGAAAATCATTTACGAAAAATCAAATCGGGGCATGATCAAAAACCCCCATTTCTCTGCACAAAAATAATAAAAAATGGTTGGGGGGGGGGGGGGGCCTGCACCCCTCCACCCCCTAAATATATGACAAAAAATCTAAAAAAACAAATTGGCCATTGAGAAACATATCGCGCGCGCTGCGAGACGGGGTAACAAGAGCTACTCCACGACAGGGGCGACCGCCGCTGTGTGTTACATATCCGTTATGCCGGCAAAAATACACGGAATCCTGGCCCGGCGCGAGTGTACGTTCTAGTGGGTAGATAATCCATGTCTACTCGGTGGTAGCTTGCTGTGGTACTACAATGAAGAAATTGGACGTGTAGTAGACAGTCAACAAAGTGATACTCCCGTAATTTTGAAGTGTATTGTGTTTGAACACAGACTCAATGTTTATATTCCATAATGGACATGAAAAACATTTCACTACCTGGATTTTTACAAAGGTTCAAAGTTTACATAAAATCAGCTATTTGAAAAATGTCAAAATTGGGGATTTTCAAACATCAATTTGGGGACTTTCCAGGATGCGCATTCTATTGACTTTGGCTGAATTTTATACACCAACATGTACCAAAACAAAAAACATATTCATCAAAAATATCTTAACTTAACACTTCTAGTAATGGTTTGCAGAAAAACACCATTTTTAAGATTTTCAAAATGTAATTTCTTGCCATTTGGGGCTATCCCCTTTTTTTCCTGTTGCCATGGCAACAAGGCAAATCAGATTTTTTTAAACATTATTTTTATTGATAACTCACTAAACCCTCTCTCCACAAGCAAAGCATTTTCAAGAAATTTGATTTTTTTCATTTCATATTGTCCGCATTTTTTGAGTTTTGCTCAATTCTTCAAGACCTGCATTCTTAATGATTTCAACCAAAACATTCAACTGTTACGGCTATTTTACAATTGATAACAGTGTTGATTTGCACACCTTAACATGTTTTTGGTGATGTGTTATGTTAAAGACAGTCTGCCTGTGTTACAAGTAAAAAACAGGTTCCGTTAAATAGGGACAACTCAGTCATTTAACACTCGAATTCAATGGGGTTTGATGTTTTGAAAAGCTAATAAAAATACTTATTTGGATATTGAAGAATGCGCATTTGAGATTCGAGTGGACATAATTTCACGAAAGATTCTCATTTCAAATTGCGTCTAGTTAACTTTTTGGTAATGAAATGTAAACAAAAATCCACAAAAAGACTGTTCTTAGAGGTTTAGGTCCACTTGCGCTTTTTGAAGTTCCGTACCCTCCCCCAAATAATCCTGCGTATGGCCCTGTCAATCTTCGATTCTTGTTATTGTGCAAAAGCACGAAAATAAACCCCTCGCAGTTAATATTCCTCTACATGATCACCAAATTATGAGTGAGAGTGTACAAACGCTTGTTTATGTAAACAATTCTGAAGGTTTGGTAATTGCCTGGCCTCAACCGATGAAATTGTGCAATGGACTGTATCATTCATTGTACAGCAAATAAAGGTTTGTCAAACTCTACCCGAGTGAGTAAAAATGGTGGGGATTTGCAGATCCTTGAAAACCTTTGTATATACCAAAACGGGACGATACCAAACAATGTGTGTGCAATGTTTCAGTGTATGTGCTGTGTAAGGTGTGTATGTGTTTGTGCGTGCGTGTGTGTGTGCATTTGTAAAATGTTTTATATTGATAGAATTCAGATTATTGTTTAATCAGTTCGATAGTAAATCATACTCCATTCAACCTACTCGCGTCTCTTATAAACCTATTCATCCATTAGTTGGTGAGATTTACGTTGATGAGTTTTATGGCATATCCAGGGAATGTTACGCTCCTGTTTCCAATCATGCTACATTTCACACTCATTACGAATACGCCATAACTTGAATTACTGTTCTTTTTTCAGCACCGGACCGTACATAAATAGGTTAACAACTTGTGTTGAGCCAAGGTATAGATCGGTTATGTTCACTGCATGGCCGCCCATTATCCTACGAGATTAACCAATAGGAAGGGGCCCCCTGTATCGCCCACACATTCATACTGTAAATTCTTTGTAGCCTATATTTTCTTCCACGTACTTGAACAGTCAATTTAGGTAGCTGTGCATGGTAATAAGCATGCCTTTGGACTTTAAATACACGGTTATTACCACGAACAGCAAATACGCTCTCATACTTTTACGGAACATTAACTTTCTGTTGGTTTAATTTATTGATAGAAAGGGAATAATGATTTGCGCAATCATATTCAATATGATAAATCATGTGTGTTTGTACTACTGTTACTCTATCATTTTAAACGTATTTTTGTAATATATCGTATTATATGTTCGTAGAATGAACAACACGAATACCTTGACTTTCGGAGCACTTTCCACTCTTAAACGACAAATAGATCTTGCTCTGTTATTGAAGGATGACGTCGCGAGATCTTCAACCGTGTTTACACGGGTTCATCTGAGATCTGCCAACATCGGACTCTGTCTCTACACAAGAGAGAGGATATGTTCGAGTTCTGGACCATTCTGGTCCGTTATGGGTCTTTGTTGGTACCTTAATTTATTCCACTGTTGCTAGACATGTAGCCTATCTAATAGGTTCTTTTGGTATGTTTATTTTATTGGTGGTTTTTATTTTTTTATCTGCTACAGAATCACAGAGATTCTTGGACTCAATACGGAAGCCATACGATTGTTTCTATTTGGTTCATTGCAGCATTCCGTGTGGAGATCTAGAGAATTGATAAGGCTATGATGATGAGTTACAACATCCGGCAAATGAAGTCAATGAGTTTTTTTTAAAGTACACAAAGTACTGCTACCATAAAAATATCACACGTGATACTGACTGATAAAGGAATCGTTTCACAAAATTTGTCACTGGTAGTGTATCTTTTTTCGAACCCTGTTTATTGCAGTGGATGTCCCACCAAAATCAATTTGGAGTAGGTTTACCATCTTCAGTTACGGGTACTTAAGAAATATGATGACAAAGGAAAACACTGGATTATGCGTAAGTATAGTTAACAAAATGCGTTTGCCTCCGGCTGTATATCGTCAGTATTCGCATTTGCATTGTGCTGAAAAAGCCGCTGGGTTCACTATGTTATGTGCTATGTTTTTAAGTCTTGAAAAAAATTACTTTGACTAGTGTAGGTGAATTGTGTGTTTATATAACAAGTGTAAGACCCAGACCGCTTCTTTAATTATACATCACTAGAGTAGGCTGCCGTAAGACCCAGAAAAGAACGCTTTATTAATTATAAATCACTAGTAGGCTTGCCCGTAAGACCTATATGATTCTTTAATATGTAAATCACTAAATAATGCCGTAACCTTAAGGACCCAGAACGCTTCTTTAATTATACATCACTAAGTAGGCTGCGTAGACCCAGAACGCTTCTTTAATTTACATCACTTAAATAGACTGCAGTAGGACAAGAACGCTTCTGTAATTATACATCAATAAGTAGGCTGCCGTAAGGACCCAGACGTTCTTGAATTATAAGCACATAAAAGAACTGCCCGTTAGGACCCAGAACGCTCTTTAATTATACATCACTAATTAGACTGCCGTAAGACCCAGAATGCTTCTTTAATTATACATCAACTAGATAGACTGCGTAGACACAGAACCCCGAACGACTCTTTAATTATACATCACTAAATAGACTGCCGTAGGACCCAGACGCTTCTTTAATTGTACATCACTAAGTAGGCTGCCGTGAGGACCCAGAACGCTTCTTTAATTGTACATCACTAAGTAGGCTGCCGTAGACCTACAATTGTTCTTTAATTATAGCATCCTAAGTAGGCGCGTAGGACCCAGGAACGCTTCTTTAATTACACATCACGAAGTAGGGCTGCCGTCAGCCTGTAATGCTTCTTAATTATGGTACATCACTAAATAGACTGCCGTAAGACCCAGAATGCTTCTTTAATTATACATCACTAAGCAGGCTGCCGTAAGACCTATAATGCTTCTTTAATTACTTGACCATCACTAAATAGACTGCCGTAAGACCCAGAATGCTTCTTTAATTATACATCACTAACTAGGCTGCCGTGGAACCAGAACGCTTCTTAAAAAAAATTATTAAAAAACCCATCCACTAAGTAGGCATGCCGTTAAGAGCCTACAATGTTCTTAATTATACACACTAAGTAGGCTGCCGTGGACCCCAGGAACGCCTTCTTTAATTATACATCACTAAATAGGACGCAGTAGCCAGAACGCTTCTTTAATTATACATCACTAAATAGGCTGCCGTAGGACCCAGAAAGCCTTCTTTAATTATAACACTAAGAGGCTGCGCGTATACCCAGAACGCTTCTTTTAATTAGACATCACTAAATAGACTGCCGTAGGACCCAGACGCTGCTTTAATTAGACATTCAATAAGAGTAGGATGCAGTAAAGACCCAGAACGGCTTCTTGTAATTATACCTCACTAGATAGACTGCCGTAGGACCTAGAACAGCTTCTTAATTATACATCACTGAAATAGACTGCCGTAGGACCCAGAACGCGCTTAATTGTACATCACTAAGAGGCTGCGTTTAGGGACCCAGAACGCTTCTTTAATTGTACATAACAAAGTAAGTAAGGCTGCCGTCCGACTACAATGCTTCTTTGAATTAACATCACTAAGTAGGCTGCCGTAGGACCAGAACGCTTCTTTAATATACATCACTAAGTCGATGCCGTAACGTCGTAGACCTATAAGCTTTTTAATATGTACATCACTAAATAGACTGCCGTAAGACCCAGAACGCCTTTTTAATTTATAATCCTAAGTAGGCTGCCGTAGACCCAGAACGCTTCTTAATTATGACATTCATAAGGTAGGCTGCCGTAAGACCTAAAGTTCTTTACTATATCACTAAATAGACTGCCGTAGGACCCAGAACGCTTCTTTTATTATACATCACTAAGTAGGCCTGCCGTAGGACCAGAACGCTTCTTTTAATTATCATCACTAAGTAGGTTGCCGTAAGACCTACAATGCTTCCTTTAATATAAATTCACTAAGGTAGGCGCGTAGAGACCAGAACGGCTTCTTTAATTATACATTCACTAAGTATGCGCCGTAAAGACCTGTAATGCTTCCTTTAATTATGTACATCACTAAATAGACTGGTAACACCCAGAACGCGTCTTTAATTATACATCACTAAATAGGCTGCCGTAGGACAGAACGCGTATTTAATTATATCAGCAATAAGTAGGAGTGACCGTAAGACCCTACAATGCTCTTTAATTACAATCAATAAGTAGGCTGCCGAGGACCAGAACCCAGAACGCTCGTAATTATACATCACTAAGCGGCTCTGCCGTAAGACCGGTAATGCTTCTTTCAATATTGTAACATCACAAATAGACTGCCGTAAGACCCAGAACGCTTCTTATTTATACATCACTAAGTAGGCTGCAGTAGGACTCAGAACGCTCTTTAATTATACATCAAAAGAGGCTGCCGTAAGACCTAACAATGCTTCTTTAGATATACATCACGAAGTCGGCGCCGTAGGGACCCCAACGCTTATTTATTATACATCACTAAGTAGGCTGCCGTACGACATATAATGCTTGCGTAATATGTACATCACTAAAGAGACTGGCCGTAGGACCCAGGAACGCTTCTAATGATACATCACTAACTTATGGCTGCTCCCGTAGGACCCAGAAACGTCTTAATGATACACATATAGTAGGCTGCCCTGTAATAAGACTACAAGGCTTCTTAATTAATAAAATCACTAATAGGTGCCCGTCAAGACCCAGAAGTTCTTTAATTATACATCACTAAATAGCTGCGTAAGACCCAGAACGATCTTTAATTAGTACATCACTACATAGACTGCCGTAGGGACCCAGGAACGCTTCTTTAATTTACATCCACTAAGCAGGAGGTGCCGTAGGAACCAGACGGATTCTTTTATGGTGACTCACTAATAGGCTGGACGTAAGACCTACAATGCTTCTTTATATAAATCTAATAAGTAGGCTGCCGTTAGGACCCAGAACGAGTCTTTAATTATACATCATAAGTAGGCTTGCCGTGGACCCAGAACGCTTCTTTAATTATACATCACTAAGTAGTCTGCGTAGGACCCAGAACGATCTTTGAACATCACTACGTAGGCTGCCGTAAGACCTATAATGCTTCTTTAATTATGTACATCACTAAAAATAGACTTGACGTAGGACCCAGAACGCTCTTTAATTTACATCACGAAGTAGGCGCCGTAGGACCCAGAACGTTCTTTATTATTACATCACTAAGTAGGAGCTGCCGTAAGACCTATAAATGCTTCTTTAATTATTGTACATCGACGTAAATAGACTGCCGTTAGGAACCAGAACGTCTTCTTAATAGACATCACTAAAGTAGGCTGCACGTAGGGACCCAGAACGCTTCTTTAATTATACATCACTAATTAGACTGCCGTAAGACCCAGAACGCTTCTTTAATTATACCATCACTAGATAGCGACTGACGTAGGACCCAGAACGCTCTTGTAATTAAATAACTAAATAGACTGCAGTAGCGACCCAGAACGCTTCTTATTGACATCATAAGTAGGCTGCCGTTAGGACCCAGAACGCGTCTTTAATTGTACGATCACTAAGTAGGCTGCGTAATAAAAGACCTACAATGATCTCTATTACTATCACTAAGTAGGCTGCCGTAGAGGACCAGAACGCTCTGTACTATACAGCACTAAGTAGGCTGCATAAAGGACCTGATGCTACTTTAATTATTGTACTCACCTAAGGACTGCCCGTAAGACCAGAACGCTTCTTAATAGACATCCACTAAGTAGGCTGCCAGTAGGGATCGAACGCTTCTTTAAGTATAATCACTAAGTAGGTTGCCGTAGGACCCAGACCGCTTCGTTATTATAAATTCACTAAGCAGGCTGCCGTAAGACCTACAATGCTTCTTTAATTATACATCACTAAGTAGACTGCCGTCGACCGAACGTTCTTTATTATACATCACTACGTAGGTGCCGTAAGACCTATAATGCTTCGTAATTATTGTACATCAATAAATAGACTGCCGTAGGACCCAAACCGTCTTTAATTATACATCACTAATTAGACTGCCGTAAGACCCAGAATGCTTCTTTAATTATACATCACTAAGTAGGCGCCGTAAGACATATAAGCTTCTTTAATATTACATCACGCTAAGAGGCTGCAGTAAGACCCAGAAACGCTTTCTGAAATATACATCACTAAATAGACTGCCGTAGGACCCAGAGAACGCTTATGTAAGGAGCAGCACTAAATAGACTGCCGTAAGACCCAGAACGCTCGTTAATTATTAAATCACTAAATAGATGACCGTAGGACCCAGAAACGCTTCTTTAAATTGTAAATTCCTAAGTAGGCTGCCGTAGGACCAGAAACGCTTTCTGTAAATGTACAATCCACTAAGGGAGGCTGCCGTAAGACATTACAAGGCTGCTGTATTATAATCACTAAGTAGGCTGCCGTAGGACCCAGAACGCTGCGGTTTAAGTATACATCACTAAGTAGGGCTCGCCGTAGGACCCGAAAAAAGCTTCTTTAATTGTACATCACTAAGTAGCTGCCGTAAGACCTACCAATGCCTCTGTAATTATACATCACTAAAGAGGCTGCCGTACGAACGCCTTTTTTTATAATACATGCACGAAGTGCGCACATTCTTGAGAAGCATACGCGGGCCTCCGGGAGCATAAAATAGATAACCCCGGTATTTCCGCTAAATTTTAGTGTTTCTAAACTGTATTATCTTGGTAAACGTTGTAGAAATGTAGAATTACAAATACTGATTAGTAATTAATTAATGTTTTTTAACCAAGGAATGTTTTTTTTTACCCAATTATATGCATGACATTTAAGTTATCCGGTTGTGAAGCAACTATAGTCCGGCGGAGCCATAGTCCGGGTTCAATAGACGATAACGGACTAAAGCGTTGATGATGAAACTTAATGGTTTGCGGGAAGGAGTCAACTGCATGACAGTGCCCTATCATTAACGTTGTAGCCGGAATGTGAATACGCCGGACTATAATTCCACACCGGAATTATTACCCTGTAGCTGTACATATGAATGGGAAAATCCTGGTTGGAAAAGGACATCCATGACCATTACTGTATTTAATGATATATTTTAATTGATTGTTGTGTCGACCATGTATGAACATCATGTTGCCCTTCTAACTTTCGATAATCGAGTAGTGGGCTCCAGGGTCCCTTCTCCTTTATCTACTAACATGGCGTTATAAATTACCTTATCCAATAAAGTGTTAAAGAAACTGTTGTAAGTTCACAGACTGACATGGCCAGGAAACCGGTATGTTTTCTACAATGAAATGCATTTGCGACAGCAAATATTCAGCGTACTCAGAACTTCAACACCGAGTCGGTCACACCAGTGTACTGAATATACAATTCTCGTGCTGGAGCGGTTTCGATGTTAACTTACGTTACTTGATTCATAACTTAAAACTATCATCATCATCTGTCGTAGTAGGACAAATGTCGGAAGCGGCTGAGGAATTAGAAGTAGGTCGGTCGCCTTATCCTTCATGAGGTTGCGGATTTTCAATTGCCTACCAGGTATAAATCGTTTGTTGCAAAACATCAGGATAAAGTTTTCTACTGCCAGACTAGGTTTTCCTCCAGGAGGTGTCCAGAAAACTAGATTGGAGATAGTGGTCAGTGGTCCACACACAGTGACCAGCAAAGTTGAAATGTATCTCCATATCTCATTTTAGACAATTATGGACGTTTCTAAGAAAAAGTGTCATTTTTTGCTTCCCCACGAACCACGAAACGGGCGTTATGGGTCTCTAAGTCAACGATTTTTTTTTAAAACAGTACACAAAAGTACTGCTAAAAATAAAATAGCACCACGTGATACGACTGTCATGAAAGTTTCAACAAATGATGTCACTGGTAGTGATTCTTTTTTTCTCTGGACCCCTGGTATTGCATTGAATGTCCCACAAAAATCCATTGGATTGGGTTCATATCATTTCCTGGGACTTAGAACATATGATACAAAAACACTGGATATGCGTTTAAGTATAGTTTTTTAACAAAATGCGTTTCCTCCGGCGGTATATCGTCATGTAATCCGCATTTTTTGGGCATTTGACTGAAAAAGCCGCTTGTGTTCACATTTCTTGTTTGCTTATTGTTTTTTTAATTCTTTGAAAAAACATACTTGGACTAGTGTAGGTTGTGAATTGTGTGTTTTATATTAAAAAAACCGTGTTAAGACCCAGAACGCATTCTGTAAATTTACATCACTAAGTAGGCTGCCGTATATACTAAGACCACCGAAAGCTTATTTACTTAGACATCATAAGTAGGCTGACGTAGACCTATAATTGTTCTTTAATATTATACATCACTAAGTAGGCTGCCGTTAAGACCCAGAACGCTTCTTTAATTATACATCACTAAGTAGGATGCCCGTTAAGGACCCAGAACGTTTTTAAGTATACATCACTAAATAGACTGCCGTAGGACCCAGAACGCTTCTTTAATTATACATCAAAGTAGACTGCCGTAAGACCCAGAACGTTTCTTTAATTATACATCAAAATAGACTGCCGTATATAGGACCAGAACGCTTCTTTAATATACATCACTCAAGAGGACGCCCCCCCCCCCCAGTAGGACCCAGAACGATCTTTAATTGTACATTCACTAAGTAGGTGCCCGTAGGACCCAGACCGCTTCTTTAATTGTAATCACTAAGTAGGCTGCCGTAAGACCTACATGCCTTATTAATATAATCATAAGTAGGCTTGCCGTAGGACCAGACGCTTTTCTTTAATTATACTCACTAAGTGGCTGCCGTAAGACCTATAAGCGTCTTTAATTATTGTACATCACTAAATAGACTGCGTAGGACCCGAACGTTCTTTAATTATACATCACTAAATAGACTGCCGTAAGACCCAGACCGCTTCTTTAATTATACATCCACTAAATAGACTGCCGTAGGACCCAGAACGCTTCTTTAATTATAGTTAATAATGCGCATTACTTATTGCAAGAAAAATGGGACAAATCAATGCACGCGCACCATGCAGTTTTGATGCGTCTAATGCAACGAGCTCCGCAGGAGCGAGTGCATTGGACAAGCATATAAAATTACAGTGCAAGTGCATTGATTTGTCCCATTTTGTCGAGCAAAAGTAACATTGCCGCAGTTATTAACCTAATCATACACGACAGAAACAAAAGATTTTTGCCACCTTAATTAGGAATAATAAACATTAGTTTTAAAACTATAAAACTATCCATAGAGTTTAAAACAAATACCCCAGTGAGAAAATAAAATCAGTATGCCGACGCGTACGCGTTCGAAAGCACTTCCGCATTATACGCGGAGCTGCAATGAGGACATTTTCATAACTCGCGCTGCCTTCGCGGTATTTTGTTAATGGCTTCACTGATTTGCTGTGTGTGTCAGAAGTAATACGCAGAGTGTATTGAATTTACATAAGTACTAAGTAGGATGCCGTAGGACCCAGCAACCTTCTTTCATTGTACATCACTAAGTAGGTGCCGTAATAAGACCTACAATGATCTTTAACTTTACACATACGTAGCTGCCGTAGGACCAGAACGCTCTTTAATTATACATCCACTAAGTAGGTGCGCGTCGTAGGACCCAGAACGCTTCTTTAATTGTACATCACAAAGTAGGTGGCCGTAAGACTACAATGCTTATTTAATTATAACATCCACTAACGAGGGCGGCCCCCGTACAGAACGCTTTTTAATAATACATCACTAAGTGCGCTAATTCTTGAGACGCATACGCGGGCCTCGGGAGCATCATAAAAATATAACCCGGTATTTCCTGCTGAAAATTTTTACTTGTTCCAACTTATTTATTGTGAACGTTAGAACATGTAGATACCCAAATAATTATTCGAATTAATTAATGTTTTGTTTAAACCAATTAATGTTGTTAACCAATTATATGCTGACATTTAATTTATGAGGTGTGAAAGCACTATAGTCCGGCGGGAGCCATACTA
This sequence comes from Ophioderma brevispina, assembly GCA_023653785.1. Classification (NCBI taxonomy): domain Eukaryota; kingdom Metazoa; phylum Echinodermata; class Ophiuroidea; order Amphilepidida; family Ophiodermatidae; genus Ophioderma; species Ophioderma brevispina. The sequence goes on from JAMKCH010000779.1 coordinate 45,487, forward strand.
CGGGCTCCATAGACGATAACGGAAGAAAATTAAAGCGCTTGCAACTAATGTTGCGTGAAGAGTCAATGAATTGATGTGCCCTATTCCCCGTACCGTTGTTCCCGGACTATTGAGTACGCCGGATATAATTCCTTACACACCGGAAAATTATTACCATGTAGCTGTACATATGCATGGGAAAATCCATGGTTTGGAAAAGGACACCATGAACAATACTGTATTTAATGCTATATTTAATTGATTTTGATTTTGTCGACCTGTATGAAAATCATTGTTTTGCCCTTCTAAATCGATTAATCGAGTCTGGGCTCCAGGGCTCCCTCTCCTTTATCTACTAACATGCGTAAAATTACCTTATCCACTAAAGTGTTAAAGAAAATTGTGTAAGTTCAAGACTGACATGGCAGACCGGTATGTTTTCTAAAATTGAATTGCATTTGGACAGCAAATTTCAGGCGTACTCATGAACTTCACACCTCGATTGGCTCACCACCAGTTGTACTGAATATAAAATATCTCGTGCTGGACGTTTCGATGTACACTACGTTTACTGATTCATAACTTAAAAATCATCATCATCATCATCATCATCTGTCGTTCGTAGACGAAATGTCGGAAGCGGCTGAGGAATTTAGAAGTAGGTCGCCTTATCCTTCATGAGTTGCTGGATTTCACTTGCCTACAGTCTAATATCTTTAGCAATAACATCAGGATAAAGTTTCTTCCTGCCATGACTAGGTTTTCCTCCAGGAGGTGTCCAGAAAACCAGTTGGGAGATAAGTTGGTCAGTTGTCCACACACAGTGACCAGCAAAGTTGAAATGTATCTCCATATCTCATTTTAGAAACATCTCTCCAGCTGAAGTACTCTTCTAAGAAGTTGGTGTGATACAAGCCATTGTCTCCATAGTCCTCAAACTTTCCGGGTAATTGATCAAGTCTCAGCTCCATTAATGAACATACTCTCTCCACATGCCCTTAATAACTTTAGTTTGGTAGTTCTATCAAGTTCAGACATCAAAAAAAAATAATAATCCTGCGTACGGTCCTGGTCTTGTTTTTTACCATTGAGGGGTCGGTGACACGACCGGACACACTTGGAAGCATCTTCACTTCTATGCAGTAAGGGTTCTGCGCTGACGATGAAAACGCTAACGTCTACTTTTCCTCTCTTCCAGAACAACTCCTTTGTTTAGATGATTGCCCTTCAACATGTTCAAAGCATGTCGCATGACACAATCCAGCACAATAATAAAGAGGAAAGGTGCCAAGGTATCTCCCTGGAGTACTCCTGCTTGTATCTGGAAAGGATCGGTTTCGTCATCAGATGTAATTATTAGAGCTGAAGAATCTTTATATATTGCCCTGATAGAATCGATTATAGTTCCAGGGATGCCATATGCCTGCAGGATTTCAACCATGTGGTCTCTATGGATGGAATCGAAGACGTTTGAGTAATAATTGATGAACAATAAAGGCAGAGGGGGATTATTTTCTTTCATGCCTCAATAATTCCTCCTAGTGCCAATATTTAGGAAATAGTAGATCTCTGTTGTCTGAAGCCATTCTGGTTCCAACGCCTGATACGATTTAGCAACATTATGTTGAAGACTTTCCCACCAATGCTGGAAAGGAAAGGGTATTGCCACGTTAGTTTGAAGGCAGAGGGCAGAGACAAAACTCCCTTCTGTTCAAAAAAGGTGTTTTCCAACAAAGGTCACACTATTATTATGCATGTACATAAAGATACAGTTATCTGCCTCAATAGAACTGCCGAATCTAATTTCTTTATGTTCAAACAAACAGGTTCCCTTTTAGTTTTGTCGCAAAAGATACTGAAAGAAATTGTATTTTCATATATTTACTTTCAATACTTTTAAAGCTCCTGAGATTCTGGGTGATATGTTGTAACTGTGCTGTGAAATTTCACACTAGAAAATTTAATCCTTGATCAAACTGAATTAATTTTGGAAGGCCTTAGAGGGTAAAAACAAAAGCATTTCTCTGAATCTTGTAGAAAAATGCCTAATGGTCAGCAAAATACTAATTTTGTTACTTTGTCTTTGGACCTTCACAATCTATTTTGATCATTCTAAGTTGCTCAGCACATTCTGATGTTGGTTGCAAATGAGCGGTAAATAATGATTTTCAGATAGGGCTTGCCCCAATTGACATGTAGACAAGTCTTACAATACCCAGAAGAATCAAGGGCTATACCAAGTACTTAGAGATTAATAACGGGGCTGGTTTATACCTTTACGGATGTACTAATCAAATGGTTGAAATGGGACTCGGCCATGCAGATTGATACCAGAACTTCCATTCTTCTACATCAAGGCCTTCCATGACCAACTCACTTCATATAACAATTTAAAACTGGGGGAAAAACACGTTGGACTGTGGTAACTCTTCAACTATCGCAACTTTAGACTGCTTCACATCCTGAACTGTTGCAACTATGCGCTTCAGAATGAAAGGTATAACTAGCGCGAACACTAAGAGCAATAAATAGCAACAGGCTGAGACATTATCAATGATCCAAACATCAGCAACAAACAGGGTATACTTTCGTTAAAATTTAAAAACATATATAAATCGCATATGCAAATATACCTTTCTGGTGTTATCCGCAGGCGATGGACACCTTTCGGACCTAACATCTATAGATAAAATCTATCGCTTCTCTATTAACCCTAGCTGGTTAGTTTAATTGGTAAGAGCGCCGTGCTAGTAATACGGAAGTTGCCGGTTCTAGTACGGCCAAGCGCACATGGTTTTTTTTTCAACACTTGCAAGAATTTTCCTGAGGAAGGCTAGAGACCGCGATTTTCCCGATAGATGAGAAGCAGAAACCAAATGTCGGGAAATAGCATCTGCCAAACGTCCTGATATTATTATCTATTCTTCAGCTATCAAACATGATATCAGCAATCAACTAACAGTGACCATTGGAGGAGAACATAGCCAATGCATATGCCACGAAGGAATGCAATTTATCAGAAGTGCGTAGTGATCGAAGACAGCTACCGCAAATTAATTAACCACATCCATATCCGTCAAATTAAGAAGTAATCAACGTGGTTCCTAAATTTGACGTTCAACCTGTTTCGTGCCTCCATCTTACCTTAATTTATTCGAATAGCACAGCGGCCATTTTTGTTGTTAACAAATGATGTAAATGAACTACAACGATCTCGCGATGCCCTTATACGAGCAGCGCGCATGTGTTTACACATATACATACATACCCACACACACATCCATACATACATACATACATACATACATACATACCTACATACATACTACTACATACATACATACATACATACATACATAATAATAATAATATGAGGCATTTATAAAGCGCTCTTACACAAGTGGTATCACAGCGCTGTACAATTATTTTTATTACGCTGCCGTTAGGAAATCGTCACAATCATTTCGCTTCATCTAGGAGGCTGCTCTAAGACATGCCTTACAAGCGCACATGCCTATCAGCACTTAGATTGTAATATCCCCCATAACAGCTCCCCAGATTTCGCTTGGGTCGACGAGGCAATTGCGATTAAGTATCTTGCCCAGGGACACAAACACGTTGACATCAGCGGGGCTCGAACTCACGATTAACAATGTTCTTATGATCATGAGTCCTGCGCTCTATCCTTTGCGCCACACGTACTCACGTACATACATACATACATACATACACATATACACAGACAGACAAGTTAACGCAAATTGACTTTTCTTTTGTTAAAATTAGTCACACCAATAGCAAAATTAGACACACAAGTCATGACGGAATAAAGCAATAAATAAGAAATGTAGTCACACAAGTATATCTCAGCACAAACAGTAGAAAATGCGTATTAATACAAATGGTTGGTAAATGAGACTTTATTATCATTGCAGCAGTTGGAATATAACAATTCCATGTAGCTGTTTTCACTACATAGGAACACGAAACGGAATTCTTTGACTGCAAAATGAGCACTATAGGCTTCATGTGCGATAGCAAAATTGTGGATATGGAGGTAAATTTGTTTGGCTTATAGACTGCCAAGTTTGCACAGACGAGGAGTGGCATTGTAAATCCCTAAATGCCGTTCGTTTTAAATACCGGGCTTGAGCGCATGAAATTTTGGTTCACTTAGGGCTCAGCCCGCCTGAGCTACTTTTTTAAACCAAGTTCATGCGCGCAAAGCCCTGTTATTTAACGAACTAATCAGAGCGAATTGATTATGTAGCATACACTTAGAGTATACATATAAATAACATTTTAAGTAATATTTATGTTAACCGGTTTCAAATGTGATTGATAACGAAATCATTTGTCACAATTTTAAATTTACCATTTTTAAAAACCCTATGTCCTTTTTACAAAAACCTATGTCCTGGTCACCATCTATTGACGCGAGTTACCAAACTCAAATGCCAACTGATTTGTATCGATGCTCTGGCCATAAACTTCGAGCAACTAGTGTTAAAGCTAACTTTCTAATGGGTTGATTGAGAACTGCTTGCTATAAGCCGCAATATGTTTTGGTGTATAAATAGTGTAAGATTTAGATGAAAGAAATCAACCAGCCTTACGGAAAAACCACTCCTTATAACATGTCTATAAGAAATGTATTATTTCGTGGGCGAAATTACATGGAGGAAGTAACCAGTTTTTTTCGCCCAAGACATAGTATTTTAAAGGGCCATTTGAAGTGTAATTGAATAGGGTTTGAAGAATGAAGAAAATTACAGGTGGCTCAAAAAGTCTCTCGGCTTGTTTTTCGATCAGTAGTTGGCAAAGTAATAGTCGGTTTTAGTGCCAGTATTGTGAAACCTTCCCGACCGTGTGAAAGTACTCATAGTCCCGGCGGTATCATAAGTCCGGGCTCCATAGACGCAACGGAATAAAGCGGGAAACTAATGTTGCGAAAGAGTCAACTGAATCGTTGCCCTATTGTTCACCATTGTTCCCTGACTGTGAGACCGGCGGATCATATCTCCTGCCACAACCGGCCAAGCATGAGACGGTTGAACCATTACTTAACAGGTCCAAGCGAGGGCACTTGTGAATGTGAGCCAGGACATAGGAGCAATCCCTTGTTATCGGATTACCAAAATCGAGCCATCTACTTCCTTCCCATCTTCTCTGCCAGACCCACCGCGTTTTGACCCTATAGGAATATAATATAGATATATATATAGATATATATATATACTATATAAATATTATATATCTATTAATATTGTCTTAGAATTCAAGGGGGCGCTATGGCGGGCAATTAATATAGAATCATAGGTGCTAAATGGTGCGCACATAATACCACATTTAAAGTATTTTTTATTAAATGGCCATAGGCTATAAAGAAGAACAAGTAATGGTGCGCACCCTTTAGCCACCTATGAATTATAATTATATAATATATATATTATAATATATACTATATATATATCTCTCTCTCATATAGAGATTATATATATATAGTATATATAATATAGTCAAATGATAGACATTATATTTGGCAATTATGTCCATTCGGTATACCGGCAGTCGATATCTGCGCTGTTCGTTATAATGCAATCCGTGCTCGACAAGGTATAGGGTTTGTACAGAGCAAACACATAGAAGCATGATCAATAACTCGCTGCGACAGGTCCCTTCAACTTAGATAAATATGACAATTCTTTGGATGTTTTTGTTAGAAATATTAAAATCTAAATTTGGCTGTTGAAAAAGAACACACACAATTATATCCCTGGCCAATGTGCGTATAAATATACCCAACCCTACCTATAATAATATCTATAATATATCTATATATAATATATATACCTTATATTATATCTATATATATTGTGTGTGTGTGTGTGTGTGTGTTGTTGTTGTTGATTCTTCATTTTGTTATCAATATATAAACCGTATCAGAAACTAGTGGTTCAAGAAAACTTGAATTGATAAACTGATTTTAACATCGATAACTAAATTTGTTGCCGGCTAGACGTTTATTCAAAATTAACCCTCGTCTACCGACGGGGGGGGGGTGGTAGCCACCCCCCCCCCACTTCATGTTTGTTCCCCTGTTCTTAAAACCCCTTTTTTGGGGGCCAAATTAGTTAATGTATTGTCATTGGACTGTTACGCCGCCTTTTCATCCAAAAACAAACATCCACCGTGGTAAGGGTAAGATACAGGGTGAATCCCAATTGATGGTAGGGGATGGTAACACCCCCCCCCTTCGGAAGAGAAGTACCGAAATGCCTACCAACATGCCGTAGCATTACGTCACAATGCCGTCATAAAGTTCGCATGTCAGCAAACTGCAATTTCCATAGACACACCCAGTGAAAAATTCATTTTTCGCGGCAAAAATGTTAGGAAAAATGATTTTCATGCGGTTTTCGCTCTAATTGATGGGAATGACTAGTTTTTATAATATGAACAGCATTTTAGAGCTATATAAGGTGTTTGGGTCGCTAAATTGCGAAATCTCAATTTCTCACCCTATATGTAGTATTTTCGTACTTCCTCAACTATGACGTCTGGTGACGTCATATGGGATGTTGTTACTTATTTTGGTACCATTAGAAGAAGAAACTCTAAGCTATCCTTCCATTTTTGTACCAAAAATTTACAGAATTGGGGTGTTCAGTAACGAAAATAACAGGGGGGTGGTAACCACCCTTCGGGAGTTTTGTTACAAAAAATGCCTCAGGTAGACGAGGTTAAAAAGAAAAAAATCAACTTGGATTAAAATGAGTTTAGGCCTCTCACTTGAATCATATTCGAACTGATATTTGTGTATGATTGTGAATATGGAAAAAAATTATCGAGAGTGTGACCTTTTAACAAATTTACATTTTGAAAACCTAAAAAATATATATCATATTAAAACTTTAGCAACATAAATTTCAAAAAGTATCTCATCAATAACTCCAATGTCATTTAGAACTTGTAATGCCTCAGCTCAACATTCTTGGATCACTGATAAACTCAGATTATAAATTGGGAAGAAATGGTTACAGAAACACTAATATAATACAATAAACATTTTGGACCTGGGCACCAATGTATGCCTTCGCGCAAAGGTAGAATTATTAAAATCATCCAAAAATAGCCAAGAATTGAGAGATACATAACATGTTCCAAACAAAAGAATTGCTTGTTCAGGTGCCCTTTTATTTAAAACCTGAAACTCTGAATACTGAAGTTCACGTATTCCTTGTTCACTTTAATGATCACCATACTAATACGTGAATCAAAAACAATTTCAAGGTAAAGAATGTATTGACCTTAAGCAATACATCACATTTTTTTAAGAGTGCCCCCAATTTTCAAGTAGATATCTTTGCACAGTGATGTTAGTATTTGTTCTAGGAAACTAAACCTGCCGAACCAAAATGCTCAAAAATGCGATTTATCATAAAATAAAAAAACTATTTTGTAACTAAAATTGGGATCCCAGATTGAACTTAACGGCAGAGCTGGACTGAAGTTTTATGTCCTGTCAAGATGAAAATAGTGCCACCTCAAGAAAAGGACCCTCTACTTGACTTTGCCTGAAACAATAAACAACTAATTGAGGAGCGTAGACACGCACCTGGTGCTATTTCCAGGCTATTTATATTGGAAGGCCGTTCCCACCAGCCGTTGAATTAATTATCCGAGATCTCCGATATTAATTATTCTAATTACAAATCCCCTTCGTTTGCGATCATTTTCGAGTTAAAATAGGTTCAAGGTAAATTTTCAGATATATCCGTTCGTTATAAAAAATGTGTCAATTGTTCGCTAATGGTACATAACCCGAAAATATACTGGTTGAGCACCATCTCTATATTCGTTGCATAATTATTGGAACGCAAAAGGTGACTGGGGCTACAAGGGTCTGTGGGATGTCACTAGTCCTAGCTCTGTAATTCTTTATAGGAAGTTCAAACATATATATTTTACATTTACTTTATCTAGTGGGACAATTTAACGTTTAACAACCATCCGATAACCCCGTATGACCTTGACTGTGATTTGCCTATTTACTAAAACTATAACGCGTTAGATAGGACAAACTATAACCTTTTTAAACCTTAGGTGTATCCCAATAAATTGGTACAATTTAAATCAATTAAACAATTCTAATTTTTTACCCCCGTACAAACTTTTCCCCCCTTATGTCTACTGTTCCACAGGTTGATTTTGTAGACTTTTAATATATATTATTTTTTGAAACTATTTCACAGTATATTAACACCAAAATTTGTTTTCTGTTGCAATTTTGTGGTTGGGTCAAATCATACAATTACTGGACTAACAATACATGTAGAACCTGTACAGATTATCCCACTAAATTTGTATAAAAGCTCTGAAAATACAATCTACATCCACAATATTAATTTGATTCATCATGTTTACTTGCACAGAAAAACTATCTTTTGTTTGCATAAATATTTATGCCATGTTCATCACAACCTTTAAGTAATTTTAGTAACTATTCATCGTTTTCAATTGTCATGAAAAATTGTTATGACCAAGACTCTTCATCCTGCAATGTAGCAAAAACTCCATGTCTGTCAAGTTATTCCACATCTATAGCCCCGCATGTCTGTCAAGTTATTCAACATCTATAGCCTCCCGCGTGGGACAATGAGGGAAATTTGAGATGACAAAGTATCAAATTTCGTATGTTGATCAACATCAACAACAACTTCCATTTCCATAAAACCCTTTATCTTTAAAAAATGTTTTTGAAGCATTGACAACATTGTTTTGCTTGAGTGACTCTAATTTCTCCAATTTATTGTACTTCGCAGAAAATTAAAGACAGTCCGTTTTGTTTAGCTTGAGTGACTCCGATATAATGTTCTTTGTAGCAAATTAAAAACAAACATAATATTTGCATTTGTACATTTTGGGAAAGTTAATTGAAATGAGAAAACAATCTTTAAAAACTTCTAAAATTCGATTTTCTCGATTTTTAAATCCCTATGCAAGAAAGTGTCATTTTTAAATCGTCAAATTTAATAAATTACGTAATCAGGGAGACGGTTAACTGGTGAGTGATTTTTTTCACATTAAATGTGTAACTGAATTTTATATTAATATTTATTGTTTAATTACATGAATATACAAATACTTCATCAAGAAAAATGTGACTCAATCTACAAAACCACCCCTTTTTGCAATAAAGGTTGTGAAAGTAATCATAGTCCGGCAGGTATCATAGTCCGGGCTCCATAGACGACAACGGAATAAAAGCTTTAAACTAATGTTGCGTGAAGAGTCAACTGAATCGATTGCCCTATTGTTCACCATTGTTCCCGGACTGTGAGCCAGGAGGACTGTATCTCCTGCCACACCGGTTAATCATCATGATCAACACCTTATTTGCATAGGCGTAAATCCCGGGGGTATGGGGGATTTTCCCCAATGAAATTTTTGATGAGGGGGATGGTCAATACGATCATCCCCCCCCCCCATGTTGATGCCCGTTCATGTGTTTTTGACCAAAACTAACCTAATATTTTACCATAACAGTTTAAAAATGGTAAATTTCCGCGCGCTTCGCGCGCATTTTGTTCTAATTACAAATACATTTAACGATTTTAGCTTCTAAATGGCAAAATTTTAGCGAGCTTTGCGCGCACATGTGCCAGTAATAAATCTTTTCAGCAAACCCCGTTTTATTCATAAATTTTCATCAACTCCATCCCCCCCCCCCATGTCAAAAAGAAATTTACGCCACTGCTTATTTGTTATGCTTCGCTATTCAAATTCACCCGACCAAAGTGGGCAGAACAACTGTATATTTTATAGAGGCCACTATTAACATCCAGTCTTTTGTATACATAAAAGAACAGGTAACTGTTAGCATTCCAGTCTTTTTCTACTTCGTACAAATGCTAAAAGCAAGTAATACCTCTAGATCCAAAAAAAGAGTCATGTGTGGGAGACAACATTTTTTGTCAGGAATTAAAATCATAACTTGGTTAGCGGGATAAAAGGCACTAAAGTCATACGTGCTACATGAATGAACTGGGGATTTAGATTTTCTGACTGGCTATGATCAAATGAGGAATAAGTGACTCAGACTTTTGTGGAAGTGGGTCACACATCTTGTTATTTTTTTAATTAATATTTTACGTCATCCGATAGTGGACAGGATGCCGGGTTTCCAAGGACCCGCACTAATTATCCAATTAACGGTTCGAGGCTTTTAATATCTTTTTTTTTTCATGGAACGATAAGTAGTCCAAAAGGTGCACACAAAAAATATGAGTCGGAAAAAAGTATATCGTTAGTCTAAAAATGGGCAAAATGTAGTTTGCGGGTCCTTAGGATCCCCACAACCCCCCTCCACTAAAGTTTAATACGCTAATGGCGGATAAGAACTCCTTTATGTAAAGACGTTACCCCCGCCCACCCCGACGGGAAAATCCTTTAATTAGTCAAGAAAAACAAATTTCAAAGAATCGGACATATCAGTCACGAGGTACTGTTGTCCCAAAATAACCTAAGCGTAATTATTATTTTTTGATTATTTAGAGTATATTCGTTTTCGCCTTGTCCAAGAGAATTACAACGCATGCCAAAATGTCGATGTATTATTTACAAGGCGTTATTTTTGTCCCGCCATGATTGATCTCTTACTTCTAGTGCTCTTTTTAAAGCATATGGAACGCCGTTAGTATGCATGATGTGATGAACAATTAATATCACGTTCTCCCTATGTACAAACTTCATTGGGGCGGAAAAAAAATCTACAGCTCCATTGCACAGCAGCCGGCATCTATACAAAAGAATCATTAATAACAAGAACATTGTGTGTGTGTGTGGGGGTGTGTGTGTAGTTGTGTGAGTGTGGGGGTGTGTGGGTGTGGTGGGTGTGTGGGTGGGTGGGTGGTGAGTGCTGGGTGTGTGTGTGTGGGTGGTGTGTGTCTGTCTGTCTGTGTCTGTGGTATGTGTCTGTCTGTGTCTGTTACATGATTAGGCGTATTGTTCGTGTCATACGGCGTTCCATAATTTTGCCATCCCTTATCACACATGCCAGCTTATTGGGGGTTTTAAGTATGTAGTTTCAAATAGCAATACAGATAGGACTGAGCCTGCATTACATTTACCATTATAATGCGTATCAATGTAAATTCGGACCGTACGCAGGGGGGGCCACAAAAGGGGCAAAATGTCCACTTTTCTTAATTTTTTGACTAAAAGTTTCAAAAATTTATAGAATTTTGACAAGAAAGTCCACTTTTTGAGTGATAAAATGTTCAAAAAGGTCCAAAAAAGCTCCATTTTAGGAGGGTTAGGTCCACTTTCACCAAAAAAGGTCCAATTTTTCGGAAAAAAGGCCACATTTTCAAAGTCCCGCACCCCCCCTCCCCCCCAAAAAAAATAATCCTGCGTACGACCCTGATGTAATTTATTATTACTATGATTGCTATCAACATTATGAAAACGTTACTATAACAATGCTTTCATATTACTTGATTTATCATAGTTTTCTATATTCTTGGTGCATTTGTCGTAATGGTTGATCTCCTATTTCTTCAGCGTGTTAATGATGATCTAAAATAAAATATAAAAAAAGGAAATAATCCACATCCATTGTAAATCGACATTACACATTATTTAGTCTTTAGGCCATCATGAAATTCTGAGCATATTGGTACCCTGGAAGGTGACAATGATTACACAGGGGTCCAATTTTTAAAATGATCCAATCATATCACCGTATTTTTCGTCGGATTATAAGCTTTCCGAAAAGGTATAGTTAATAATAATAACAAACATTTATAAAGCGCCTTTTCCACAGGATACAAAGCGCATAAACAAAAGAGAGAACATGCAAGACAAAAGAAAGCATACCTAAAAATAACAATTATGAAACAAATAGGTTTTTGAGCAGAGATGTGAATTTGTCAACTGTTGGAGCGCTATGGATATGAATGGGGAGATTATTCCATAGTTTGGGACCAGCCACTGAGAAGGCCCTGTCCCCAGCACATATGCGCGTCCTAGGAACTTGGAGGTTCAACCCATGACCAGAGCGATTCATACAATAACGGAGTGATATGACAGGATCTGGGCTTTTGGAATATCAAGCGAGCACATTTGTTTTGCAGTATTTGTAAACGATTGAGTGACTTTTTTGAGACGCCATTAAATAGAAGGTTGCAATAATCCAAGCGAGACAGGATTAGTGACCGAATTATGTTAGCACAGGTATCAAAGTCTATGAACCTACGAATACGGTAGATATTGCGAATTTGGCAGTTTATGGAACGGCTTAGGTTGGTGACATGTTCTGAAAGATTCATATTGGAGTCAAAGACAACACCCAAATTACGGATACTGGAAGATGTTGGGATGATAAAATCACCAAGTTTGTATTATCTACAGCCTGCTTTCACAGATACCGGTTAAAACTGAAAAATACTGAAAAAAGTCAATTTTGTTTGTACAGGGTCAAAAATGAAAATTGCTCTCATTTTCGTAAAAGATGACGCAAGTCAGTCGCCTGGCTAAAAAGATTAAGAAATAGTTTGCGCTATCTGTAATGCTTAGTTCATTCGATCATAGAGGTATATATGGCAATCATGTGGTCTGAAGCATAAACCTTGCATAGAATGCAATGGACGTTGATCTTCTTTGCCCTCTGCTTTTTTTAACCAACCGATTCAAAATTATTCCTTAATCCCATTAGCTCCAGCAAAAATTTACATTACCTTTTATCCAACTGGAGCAACCATAAAATTTGACCTCTGCACAACTGAAATCGCCCCTTTAATTATCTTTGCTGTTTAACCCAGTAACCCTAAAATGTAGGCCACAGAGAGTACAAACTATCTTTTTGGAATCTTTATGGTCATGCAAATAATATGGTTTACTTTCCCCTTGTTTAGTCCTTGGTAGCTCCCTACCTAGCTATAGCTACCATTCCTGAAATGCTAGGCTGGATAATAGTCGTTTTGCCACCTTTCAGAATACGTACAATTTGCTCGGCGGCGGACCTTGGATTAATTATGTTTTACTTCATTTTATACTTAATAACCAAGAGGTGTAAACGCCATACCAACTAATGCTGTAATATCAAAGCAGGAAAACGTTTTGTACGACACTCAAAAGACAATCCAGGCACAGTTAATATCCATCGATATGTTAGATAAGGAATTATAAGCAAAGATGAATTAAGAGTACCTCTTCATTCAAATTCTATTTTGGTAGGCCTCCTGTTCATGACATGGGTTACTACTCCCAAAAAACACGGCAAAATGTGATACCCAAGCTACGCCATCTACACAGTAGGACAGTCTATTTTCCTACTGGCTTTGTGAGCATAACATGAAATGATCATTAGTGTTATCATATGTGTTATATAATCGCTTATTTCTTCAAAACTACTGAACCGAATCGAGTGCTATTTGCATTAAAATATTGAAAAAAATAATTGTGGTTACGATTCTTTTAAATTCATCAAATGTGATACTCACTTTTGAAGTTATGGTCACCAATAGTTAGGGTGTAATTCTTTCTGAGACGCCCTGTATTGCTCACTAATTATGCCTTACTGAAATTATGGGAAGCGTGCAAATCGGGAATAAGATATTAAAATCCAGAAAAGGGCGTTAAGGATTACTTCTAACAGCGCTTATACATGTATCATATTGAACCACTTTTTAAAATATATTATGCCCTTGATGTTTATGGTATCTACAAGAAAGAACTTTATTTACAAGCTTAGGTTGCAGCCATAGTTATAATACCAGAAATGCATAAAATGAGAAGTGTCGTTTTGACAGGTCCAAAGTTTTGGGACAATTTGCAAAATGAAATAAAAACGTGCAACAAAGTAGTCAAAAATAAAACACCTTTTTATCGGCAAAACTATGGATGATGTTTAAATGGGGTGGTCCGAGATAAGTATATAAAGTTTTTATCTTGATAGAATTCCCTTCACCCTAAAACCCCATTTATAAAGTTTCGCGCTGATATTTCAATCGCTTTTGATGTGAGAGAATACTGTGTAAAAATAATATTGGTCAACCAAAATGGAGTACATTTCCGCTTATAACTTCCAACCAAACATCTTTTCCCCCTAAGATTTCACAGGGTAAAGTAGAAAAAAATAATGCCGTTCTTTTATTTATTTAGCTTTAAAATACAGAGTGTATGGTATGATCCATCCTTATTAAAACATGTCTTAGTTTGCCTTGCACTGCTATTTGTTTAGTCCCTAAGAAACGCAAAATTGCTATTCTGAGTGCTTGATCCAATTAATGTGCAAATGACTATATAACCTCTGTGTGCAACTAAAGCGACAGATCCTCGGAGAAGATTGTTCTCTTGCTCTCCAGCAAATCTAATTTAGATGACACGGATAATTTCTGCTGACTAATTTCGATCATTCCATATATGTCTACTAAGATGACACCGATATAGGGAATTTTATAAATCCATAAATGTTCTTAACGTCAATGTCAGAGTTGCAAAATGGTGAGATTTCCACTGACCTAACCGGATATAAAGCATCTATACCTTCTCCCCCCCAGCAGCTGTTACCACCGTCATTGTAGCCAAAGCATCCCCAACTCACAAGCCCTTCGCTTCCGGCGCATACTCCAATGATGATGCCTTTAAGAAAAGATCACGTGAACTTAGCATCTAACAAAATGGGGCTTCAAAACACTATTGTCAGCAAAGCAGTGGAGAGAGGGTCACCTACTAATCACGACGACACACTGTAGTCAAATTAGGATCAAAAAGGTAAAGAAAGGACAAAATTTTAGGACAAATGTCAACTGGTGGAATACATTTCTAAGAGGTATCTAATGAACATACTCAAAGTTGCACATTGTTGCCCTCATGCGTTTTGAGATATGGAAGGAGGTAAAATAACGGGATAAAATTTTGTAAAATGTTTCATACAGATTTAAAAGGTGTAAAAACATTTTCATCTGATCCTAAGGATTAAAAAAGTATAGTTTGCTATATCTAGGACAATTTTAACACAGTAGGCTTAAAATGGTTCAAGGTCATCCTGGGGTAAACAATGCACAGATTCTTCTCAAAATAGGCTCAGATTCTGCATGCTATTGGATGGTAATGTAAAATAAATGGTTTGTATTTTGTTTGACATTTCAGCTAGTGGAGTATAATAATGGAGGGGGAAATATTGATAGGGCCCACAGGGTCTGAGGGGGGCCAGCACTCTGGCCTCTGCTATTACTTTTGAGATAATTAACCTAAATGAAAATGTATAGTTCTTGTTGTACCTGTCCAACGAATATTTTAAACCACTTAAAATAAATCGATCATTATAAATATTTTCCCCCATGATGACCTGAACAGGTTTTGGCCTGTCGTGCAACAGCACAGGGTTGTAATATAGCAAACTATGCCTGTGTGTTTAATCGTAGACCATATGAACATGTCCATATACCTTTCAACTCTGCATGAACATTTACCACTTTTACCCCTGTTATTTTACCCTTCCATATCTCAAACGCAAAGACAACATTGTGAACTTTTAGTATGTTCATTAGATACCTCTCGGAAATACATTCCAGCAGTTTTTTTCATTGTTCTAATGTAAAGTTTTCCTAATAAGTCCTATTTTGACTGGAATACTGCCACTACAAAACAAATTTCATCAACGTTCACCACTTACCCTACCTGTTAACCAGATATTCTTTTAAAAAGACAACCATCGCTTAGCGAAGATGTTAGTACTTAATATGTTGGTGTAAATACTTGAGATCATAGGAAACCGTATTAGAGAGATTATATAACCACAGTAATATATTTCCCAGGCATCAACATACTCATGCTTTAATTTTGGAAATACCACGGTGTGGAACGCCAGCCTTTAGTACAGCCATTCCATTTTATAAGTGAGTTCAGCAATGTGGAACAATGTGGATAGCAACCAATAGATTCTAAATATTTTAACCACAGTCCATTGCACCGAGATTACAAAATTCAAACTTAAAGGTGCAACGAGAGATTTCAAGTCATCCGTATTTTCTGTGATATGTATTGATTTCATATACTTATACCTCAATAGATTCCCTACTTTTTATTTCGATTCAGAAATAACTTAAAATGAAAACAACGTGAATTCGTATATTGCAATAGAAACAATGCGGAATTTCGTATTTGCTCTCTACGAAATTACCTTCATAATTTTTTGTATCAAAGAAAAAAGTTTCAGCTTAATCCTTTCAATGGGAATCCATTTTGATAGAGTGCTTTACACTAGTACAAAAATCAGAATTTTCACATTTTTAGGACCTGTTTTTGAAATCTCTCGTTGCACCTTTAAGGAAACAGGTTTTAAAAACAACGCTTGTCACTATGCGGCCCACGAAAGAATCAATAGGCACAGTTCAATAGCTTTCATTCACAATGGTATTTAGAAAACACCACCCCTGAGTTTTGTGTATAATAAATGATACCTAGAATACACAAGTTCATGTCGATGCATGTACAAGTACAACCCACTGAACTGTGTCCTTGGTTGATGAGCATATTGTAACTCATAGTGTGTGTTATCTGGGAATTGTACACATAATGGTACTCTCCAAGACCATGGGTCAGATCAGCCAATACATGTCAATGGACTGAGAAGTTAACCACTGTGATGGGTTGGCTGTCATCCAATCAAAGGTTTTGTTTCTAGCTGCTTAGGAAATGTAAATGAATTTCCTAGTAGGCATATACCATGTCCTTAATTCTTAAAATAATTGGAACCAGAGGACTTTGCACTGCTACATGAGACAACCACCCAACTCTGTGCATGACTGTAATTTCTGCCAATCATTTGCTTGCTGCACATATGCTCTGATATGCTAGGGTAACTTGCAATGTTGTGGCTTTTATCTACTCCGATTTTATACCATCTTTCGATGGAAAAATAAACTTTTAAAGAAAAACAGGTTTTGACTGCAGCCTGGGACTCACACGTGGCACGACGTAAAATAACTGGAGCGTAAAAATCCAAACCCCTGCCGGGGAACGTTAAATACGGCGTGAAATCTCAGCTTCAACTTTATTGTTGGTTTTTAACTTTGTTTAAACAATATTAAAAATTAAAAACATTATACAATCTTCTGATCCAAATTTTCACGTTGCGCTATGGCATCATCCAAACGTTGTATTTTTCCGTCACCACATGGTTGTAAAAAGTTATATTTCAAGCAAACAATTTTGATAAAACAGTCAACGAAGGGAAAACGTGAAGACGGAGTATAAGACTTTGTTTTTTTTGTAGTGGACAATATATTCTAATGTCAACAATTACTTAAAGCATCATATGAGCAGGCTTAATATATATGTCCTGCACAGATTCAACCAGGGCCTTAAGATTAGCAAGTCCTAAAACTTAATACACTACACTACATGACTTGACAGATATCAGATGCTGAACTTAACTATATAAGTGTAATTACTTTTTCCAATTCAACTAAATAATTAGACGACAAAAAGCCAAATCAAGTTTTCTACAGATTTTTTAAACTAGTTTAAAAATAACATGAAGAAGATTTGCATTTTTTTAATGGACGTTTACTACGATGTTTATGGGTAACACAATTGGGTAAAGGTTAGCAATTTTCATAGTTTATATCTACAATTAAAAACAAGTATTACAAACGAACGTACCAATACGGACATTATAATAACGGTCAGCGTATAAGTACTATCCTTTTTTTTCAATGTGTAGTATTTTTCTAACCACTGTTTATTTTCACTTTTTCTGCTTCCAATTGTAATTTTAATTGTAGATATAAGTAATAAAGCATGAAGATTATTGAATATGCAGGTTTACCGAATTTAAAAGGGTATAATCTGGTAAAATTAGGAACATTTTTAACAGTGTACCACCCTGACCTATCACAGCTACTCAATTAATTACCCCCACTTCTCAATACTTCAGTAAACAGCTAGCTCAAATCTTTTCCGCCATCTCTAATGAGTTCATATCGTCGACAAAAACATCCGTGACTTTGATTGTTACAACCAAACTCCGTAACAAACATCCAGGAGTGCATGGTTTTGGTTATAATATTAATCTAGGGCTGTTTTGATATTAGAGTGTATCGGTGCGCATGGCTACAGAGCCCATAGCTCTGTAGCCATGCGCGTATGTTCAGAGGGTATTATGTTTGATAGAGATTACTTTTTGGAGGGGAAGTTTCTTGAGTTTGTGTACATTCAATACAAAACTCAATTAAAGCACAGCTGAACTTCATCACCTGAAATCTGGATGGTAAACCAAGTGAAGGGTGTCAAAATTCGGAACCCAATGTTATTGCATGCAAGGTAATTTTCAATTCTGCTGAACTTACACCTGCTACTATACTGTTTTCGATGACCGCTATCACTAATGAGCAATTATGTTGCATTGATTTGAATTTTGACATGTTGAAAAACAATTTAAGATAATAGCTTACCCTGGGGGGGGGGGGGGGGGGGGGGGGGGGGAATGCGGTAGTACGTCCATGCAAGTACCACACTATGATTAAACTGCATTGAAATATATATATTTATTATCTTTCCCTGGAGATGGCCAGCGCACGATAGTGTTGAAAAAAAAAACCCTGTGCGCTTGGACGGATTCGAACCGCGACCTCGTATTACTGCACGACGCTCTAACCTACTGAGCTATCACTCAGGTTCCTTGTAAATACAATACGTAGTATCATCATCTATAGGTGTTAGGTTCGCAAGGTTGTCTTACTACGCCTTCAAATGCATTGAAACTAGTCCTTTACTACAGTATAGTCTCCCATCTTGATCGATTACCCTGTGACAACGGAGATACAGATGCTTGTGCTTTGCCATATTGTAGTTATAAACGGTAACGAAATGAATAGTTTGGTGTCAAGTACCAGGTCACGTGTCAGGTATAAGATATCGTTTGCTTTCGGGGGCGACCGATCGATTCCGATATATATAAATCGGACTATGTTAAATCAAGGTCTGTTACATATGGCCCTTTGCAGAGTGCTATTATTTTTTCCAAAAGACACGTTTATTATGTCTAAACAGTACAAAATTACCTTTTCCCTACTGGATTCAAAAACCGACGCATCATGACATTAATCGGTTGTTTTTTCCAAGTAGGGAGACGTACGTCATTTTTACCTGATGGGTCCCCCGAAGCAAAATAATAACCAATCAATGCCCGTAACGTCATCAAATCTTTATTTTTTCCAAAAATTGGCTGTATTCCCATAAGAAAATTCCTTTTTAAGATTCAACCATCTGTTATATTGTTCTTTAATAATTAAGATTCAATTGTCCCCGCATGAATGTGAAAAAGTGGGTCCATAAGTCTACAAACTGAAAAACAAAGCAGCCGGCTTAATACCATTACCGTGGACTGTAATGAGCAGACCGATCCCCGTTTGAGTTAATAGCAGGCTTACAGCCACTTTGCGCGCGGATGCGGGGGTTATGCGTCAAGCATCCCGTCATGGTTCATTTTCATGCAACTCAGCCGGATGTTAATACTGTAATCACATGAAGCAATTAGACAACATTTTTCTAGTTCTTTCATTATCATTCAACAGCGTTTATTTCCAATATATCATATGAACCACGAACATCGTTATGTACCTGTATGGTGTTCACCTTTGTGATATCTATATATTACGTTGATGAAACAAGCGAAAAAAAAAAATCCAGATCGTATGAGCGGTCAGAGATGGGTCATAAAGGGTAACACATCGACAACAACCATCCAGTCCCTGACTCACTTCTTCAAGAACATCAACTGACCATTTCTGAGGTAATACAACTCAGTCATTTTTTCCAGTGTCATACAAATTTCACAAACCATATAGACTCAACGTTGAAAACTATTGGACAAAACTTAACGCGAATTATTTCAACCTTTAGCTTATTAAACATAAAAATCAACCCTGCCTTAATTCAAACAAGTTCAAACCACCTCAGCATTTTTTTCAGTGTGATAAAAATTTTCTGTGAAATTGACTGTGTGATTTTGGTCTCGCCTGAACTTTGTTTAGCAGATGGACTTAGTAGATCACGTTTCTGTCTATCTGTCCTTGACTTAGTAATCACTTTTCTGTCTATCTGTCTTTCTGTCTGTCCGTCTGTCACGCTGTCTATCTGTCCGCCGTCCGTATTTACTGCTTGTGTACGATTTATCTGTAGTTCCGTAAGGGCTATGATGATGTAACTTGGTAGAAAGAAGCGGGTCTACGAGTTCTCGACCTGAATAGATTTTGGGCTTAAAATATGGTAATTAAGTATCTAATTTGCATAATTTACGAAAATTTTCCCGCAAGGCGTGTGTACAAGTTTTCTGGAGTAAGTGGTATAATGTAACTTAGTGGAAGGAAGCGGTGGGCTGAAGAGTTCTCGGCCTGATTAGATTCGGGCTTATTTCGGGCAAATTAAATATGCAAATGAGCTAATTAGTATGCAAAAATCAACGTAATTGCTATATTTTGGAAACGGTACATCGGATACGCAAAATTCCTTCGCTGCATGGAAGCCTATCATGGTGCGCATCTTTCTTGCAATTTGAAAGTGCGAGATATGTGCGGCTTATGTATGCAAATGAACTAATTAAATATGCGTAATTGCAGTATCACTGAAATGGTATATTGGATATGCAAAATTCCTTCGCTACATGAGACTACTATGCCGTACATCTTTTGTATGAATCATAATTGCGGTCAAAGTGCATGTGGGCCAATTAAAGGGGCATTGTTTGATGCAATTGATCTAATTAAAAATGGGTAATTGCTGTATTGCTATACGGTACATTGGATATGCAAAATTCCTGTACTACATGGAAGACTGTGCCATACATCTTTGTGTGACTCATAATTGTGGTCAAAATGCATGTGGGCAACTTAAAGGGACACTCTTTGATTATTTAAAAATTGCAACTAATGCCAAATGTTTGGTCCATTTCAGCCAAATTTGCTCAGGTTGTTCAGTGTGAAATACTACACCTTGCAAAAGAATTTGATTCAGGAGTTCATTTACCTTACAATAAACTAGGCCAGCATATGTTTATTTGGCAGTATAGGGCTGTGTGGTTTGGTGGTGTACAAAACAAGAAGACTTATCAAAGCAAAAGGGGGGTCAAAGTATACCACAACAAAGGTATTAACATCAATAGATATAGCTAGATATCTAGTACCCATGTTTCCATTTTCTAGATCTGGTTGTTACATGTGAGTCAGTCTTTTGGGTTGCCAGCCTGTTTACAATCTTGGAAAATGTGAAAATACGTAAAATTCAGTGTTTCACCGCTTTCCAGACCTCGTATGGCGCCAAAATTTAAAATGTGGTCACATGATTTTTTTCAAAAATATTGTTGCCAAATTGAATAAATTGTCATATTTTTACTAAATGTAGTGAATTTTAAGGGATTTTTGCATGACTTTCCATGATTAATATCTCCACAATGGAAAATGTTGTGACCCCTGGGGTGGTGTCAAATGAAAGAGCAGGAAATAACAAATACTATAAATGCAAACCCGGGGGTGCTACTCTTAAACATCTCTTGGTTATGCTCATGTTGGGGACATTTCAAGATTAATATCTCCACAACGGAGAATACGGAGAATAATGTTGTCAAATGAAAGAGCGGGAAATAAATAATACTATAAATGCCAAACTGGGGGTGCTACTCCTAAATATCTTACTTATGGTCATGTGGGGGACTTTTTCAGATTAATATCTCCAAAACGGAAGATGTTGTGACCTCTGTGGTGGTATCTAAGTATAGAATACTATAAATGCAAACCCGGTGGTGCTACTCCTAAACATCTTAGTCATGCTCTTGTTGAGGACTTCTCATGATTATTATCTCCACAATGGAAAATGTTGTGACACCTGGGGTGGTGTCAAATGAAAGAGCAGGAAATAAAGAATACTATAAATGCAAATCCAGGGGTGCTACTCCTAAACATCTCTCACTTATGCTCTTGGGGGAATGTTGTGACCCCTAGGGTGGTGTCAAATGAAAGAGTGGGAGGTAAAATTAGTTGAGAAATTGGTAGTTTATCTGTTTGCACAACTTTTTGGGGGACACCCTGGACTCGCACAGTTGCACTCTGGTGTGCTGCTTTTAGTCTTATTATTTTTCCTGGTGAAGCTTCTTGTACGTATTTTCCGTGCGTAATTTTCTTGTGTATCTGTGTGCCAGTTTCCCTCCGCATTTTAATAGTGTGTACGAGTTTCCATGCCAACCTTTCTTGTATAATTATATTAAAATAGAACCTATCTCATTGAATATTAAGTCGTAGTTGGTCCAAATGAGGAACTTCATAAAAAATGTCTGTGTTTCACCCAGGTGTACTGCCTTATAACAAATCACCACAGACTTTAAGAATGACTAGCAGGTAATTGCCCGCTTTAATCTTTAATCAATCTTATTAAGCCTTCCACATACTGTATAGAAACAAATGTATGTTTAGTGTTTAAGAGTAAATATCCCGATGGCTATGGAGAGCATGCCAGAGCTTTGAGGCAACAAGATATGTTAAGCTGCAATCTGACTATCACTTATTATTTCAGATTACTGCGTTGTTAATAAAACGTAAAATCCCTTGCCCATGCGACTACAGCTTCCCCTAGCATCTCAAATCACTGAGGTAGTTGTTTGGACTAGCCTCCATTGCCATTCTTTTCCTTGTTATATAAGCAGGCACACCTATATTACATTCTATAATTCTCAACATCTATAGTCCGTAATTATTCAGTCATTTTCGGAAATGGAACATTAAGATCATTGTGATCTGGGTCCCTGAGTTATATCTCTAGAAGGTAATACAATTAATGAAATTATAGCTGAAGAACAGGGCCACGTTATATTTTGTTGATTTGTTTTATAAACCATGACTTTCTCGATTAAATGAATAGAATTATTGCTCAAAATAAATTAGTTAATAGCTAGAAAAGCTATGGAATGTCAGCAATGGGCTTGGGATGATAATTTAGTCTAACACCTAGCCAAAAAAGGGAAATCCGTTTATTAGATTTTTATCAATTACAGATGTGAGCAGTAGGCGTTTGTTACAGTGGCTTGGTGAACATCATATTTCAATGCAATAATCGCATGCCAAACCTACTTCGTTATGTCATTCGTTTTATACCTCATGTTCATTTTCTAGGTTAAATGACTCGTGCCTTTTCCATTCATTAGGTTGCTAGGTCGCTTTTATATTCATACGGATCTTCGGTAAAATCCTTTTGAATAATTTAAGCTGATAATTGCAATGCATGTGCAAGGCACGTTAAACACGTAGTATATTATTAACATGCTTTGCAACCATTCAAATTATTGTAAAACAGGTTGCATGTTATTAGCACTTGTTACAACCATTTAAATTATTGTAAAACAGGTCGCATATTATTAACACGTGTTACAACCATTCAAATTATTGTAAAACATGTCGCATATTATTAACACGTGTTACAACCTTTGAAATTATTGTAAAACATGTCCCATATTATTAATTTGTGTTACAACCATTCAAATTATTGTAAAACAGGTCGCATATTATTAACACGTGTTACAACCTTTGAAATTATTGTAAAACATGTCCCATATTATTAACACGTGTTACAACCATTAAAATTATTAGCTATTATTGTAAAACAGGTCGCATATTATTAACACGTGTTACAACCATTCAAATTATTGTAAAACATGTCGCATATTATTAACACGTGTTACAACCTTTTAAATTATTGAAAACATGTCGCATATTATTAACACGTGTTACAACCATTCACATTATTGTAAAACATGTCGCATATTATTAACACGTGTTACAACCTTTTAAATTATTGTAAAGCATGTCGCATATTATTAATATGTGTTACAACCATTCACATTATTGTAAAACATGTCGCATATTATTAACATGCGTTACAACTATTCAAGCCTCTTTGGTGTTAAGATGGAAGGCAGTAGCGGTGTTCTTGGCTTCGCTCAGCTTGAGTCTCCAGGTCTTGAGATATGCTGCAAGTATGGTCATATCTGCACTAGGTGTATTTTCTACTTCAGTCCAGCTTCTGTCCGAGTGAAGAAGGGCAAGATCGCCGGCGTAGCCATATTGTGTAGATGTTGTTTGAGGTAGATCGCTGATATACAAATTGAACAGCATGGGAGCCAATACTGATCCTTGTGGGACTCCATTCAGGTGACGCAGTCGACTGCTCTGCCCATCACGGGTCTTGAGAACAAAGCTACGGTTTGCAAGCATGTTACATATGACGCTTACGACGCTTTTCAAAGCTCTCCTCAATATCATCTGATGGACATTGCAGTGTGATCTTTATCAATATCCTTGAAACGACCATTTGCGAGGAGTTGCTCAGCTATTGAGTTGTTGGCAGACACAGGACATTTCGATGGATTGGAAACTATGCCGGTAAGGCGGTTTATAGTCTTCCAGGCCTTCCTGCTAGAATGAGTGAAATCAATTCCCCTGGACCGTCTCCTCCCAGCGCTCAAGACGTTTCCTGTCCAAGCAATTTGTCAGATCTGAAGCCTTGGATGTTGCTTCTGCCCCGGGTTCAGAATTCAAGAATTCATTGTAAAGAGCATCACATTCCTCATCCCAGGATGGGATATAACTGCGACGACAGCCACGTGAGATGGTCTTCTTTGCTATCTTAATAAAGAGTTTACATAGTGCTGTGTAAGAATTGTCTCGGTTGGAGGAGGTTGGTGACGGAAGGTTGGGCACTTCTGAATCCACCAGGTTCTCAAACTGGTCCCAGTCTGCCTTGTGGAAGTTCCACCTTTTCACTTTCTTTGTTGGTACAGACTTAACCAGGTTGTCCTGAGCGATCAGTGATGGTCTATGTTGAGACTTCGAAAAGCGGTCGAGAACAGTACGGTGAACAGAAATGGCATCCATATTTACAAATGCAAGGTCAGGATTTGACGTTGTGTTCCACCTTCAAGAGTAGAACTGTCTGGTTGCTTGGGGTCGTACAAGAGTTGCACGCCAGATTTGGAAGCCCGGTCGTCTAGGGTGGTTCCGCCAGGGTTGGTAATCCTGTAGCCCCAGGTAATGCTATGACTGTTGAAGTCTCCAGCGTAAATGCAAGGTGCACCATGAGTAGGTAGAGAATCTGCTTGAAGCCGGAAGTTAGGTGGTTTGTAGACATTGATGGCTTGGACATCTACAATTTGGGTCGTTTCCCATTCCAGGGTGGTATCTGCAGGTGAGGTTGCAATATGTTTCCAAAGAGCTGTATTTCTGACAAAGGTGGCAATCCCATGGGTAGAACTGATGTTGCGTGTGTCTCTTGGAGGAGAATCGCTGTGACTTTGTGCGTTTGTGTAAGATGTTCAATGATGTTGATCTTTGCCCTTGTGAGTCCTTCCACATTAAGTTGAAGCACAGAGATGCCATCTGACTTGACATTCGATGATGCCTGTCCTGATATGGGCAGGTGTTCCAGGCTGACATCAGGTTGTGTCCTCTGACGGGGCATGATGGGAGTACAGTGAGTCAAAAAGACAACAGGGATGTTAGCGTAGCCTCGGGTTGATTATCATTCGCCTGATCAAAATCAGTTTCCGGGGCTCACCACAAGGAGGTTGATAATCTTGTGGATTATGATAATGTATTTGACAGTTTGAACCAACCACCACTCATTATTTAATGCATAGGAAAGGCAGATGGAAAGTAAATCCGCCTAAATGCAGGTAGTCAGTGATGGAAAGTAAAGCCCCCGAATCCATCTAGAGAGGGCCTTTCAGGATCCTAAAAGGTTTAAGAAAAAGTGACCCAACCTCCCCTCTTCACTGCAGTCATGGACGATGTTCTCAGAAGCCTTGACTCGCAATCAATGGGATTTGATGGAAAACACATTACTCATCTTAGATTTGCAGGTGACAGAGGCTTGTGGCCCCAACTTCTACCCCACAACCTTCAGGGACTGCAAACAATGATCCGTGATCAAAGCGAGGAGAGCGGAAAAGCAAGACTCAAAATGATTTGCAAAAAATTAATACATAATTAACATCAATTGGTGTTTCGATTTGTCATATCAGTTGGTACATTGGTATAAATGCTTTCATTGATTAATCCGTAGATGAAATAATCATGAAAATGTAACATTAAGTTAACAAAGGCATTATATGTATTGTACATTCTCACAAACACAAGTTTAATGTGTATAAATCTCAAGGAATGGAGAAAATATTGGTGTGCTTACAAAACCTGTCATATCTAGCGTATTTTTCAGTCGAATTCTTTTGATTCACATAGTATAAATCTCATTGGAATGGAGCAAAAAGAGGTGTGCTTACAAAATTTGTCATATCTGGCTTATTGTTCAGTCGATTTCTTTATTTTTTTCAACAATTGGAAGTACATTAGATTTGCTTTATTAAAACAACAAATCTATGATTCAGTGATCTTATCAAGGCCAAGGTCATCTCCAATCGTTGCACAATCTTTTTTTATTCATGTAGTATATATACACAGTGTGTCCCAGTGGCGTAATAGGCGGGGGGCAGGTTGCCCCCCCCCCCCGACGACTTTGGCCGGGAAAAAATGGCAAAAATCATGCTAATCAGCCGTTTTTAGCACTCTGGACCGGTGAAAATTGGCCTTTTGACCCCCCCCCCCCCCAGAGGGAAAGACTGGGAAATTTGCCCCCTCAGAGCGGGCAGGCCCGTTACGCCACTGGTGTATCCCCAAAACACGCAACACTTGGTGACAGCCGCCATAAATTTCGAACAAAAACATGTGACTACTTGTTCTTTGTTGTAAGGTAAGATAGGACTGTATAGTTAATATCCATGAAAGGTTTATAAAGGTAGAGTCAATATTTTTTAAGATATGAAATAAAAATCAAATAACCTGAAGGACCCATTTTTACCAAATTGAGGCGCTATTAACTACAAATACGGCCCTGTACAGTTTACGTCCAGAACCACCAATATGAATCTATTAAGTCCAACCACCATTTTCCCCTTTTTTAAAAGGCAGGTACTGCAACAAATGTTAACATATGAATGTTTCCATTGGTAATAACGGCGCACAAAGAGTTATCTTAACCCAAAATTGAATGACAGAATGAATATACTGATATTCTTATTATTGATAAAAATAATTTTTTGATCCAAAAACCAAGTTTCTCTGTCAAGAAACCAACGTTTTAAAAAAAATAGCTCTTCAAATCGAACAATTCGGGTTTTTTTTTAATTTCTCGTTCATTGTGTAAAATACTTGCCATAACGGCCGTGGAGGGAACGACATATTGTATTTGTGCCCTTTATGACTCCATCTCTGTACACCGTAAGCATTGACAAAATATGGTGCGGTTAGACAAAGCCTTTTGGCCATTTAACGATCAGTATACATATGACCATATGGTACTTGCTTCAATATATCTCAGTACTACCTATATTCATGCTCTATTTGTACGAGTTGTGGACTATGAGTAATATGAAATATATCCAATAAACAATGATACAAGTCCCAGTTAATCAAAATCGGGAATGATCAAAGTGGATGTATTGCAACGAGAATCCAGTTTTGTTGGAAATGTGCATATTGGTTTTTTGATTGATTCCATAGAACCAAATAATTATATGAAACTCCTATTTTAAGGTGTCAAGTATCATAAGCTCCTGTTGTGTTGTCTACCAAAATATTAAGGTAGACGTTTCATATAGAAGTCCCATTGATGCAAATGAGGTATTACAAATTATTGATTCCGTCATGCGCTGTATAACGTTGTGCAGTAGTGCTTGACGGAATGAATGACAATACCTCATTTGCATCAATGGACTTCTATATGAAACGTCTACCAATATTGGACCTACAGATTTGGCGTCCCAAAGAAAAAAGACACCTCCCTTGCATTACAATCCCTCATAGACTTAATTTAGGTTTCAGGAGAAAATCCGTTTCTATAACACGGTGCATTTTACCCATTAAAATTGTCCACGTATGTAATTCTCAATAGCAGCTAATATTATTCGCAACAGCAACACAATACATTATTAGGGAAAAAAAACATTGCAAACATACATCCCAGTCGAGAGAAGAGGATACATTAGATTACAGTGTATCCGTGCTACGTGTATAAAATCATTACAATAAACTTGCTTTTAAACCCATAAACAAAAGTAGTGCCGAGCTATGCTCGGAGTGTGCACTTCTTTTAATGGCGTTTGGGCCGGTGTGAAAGGAGATATGGTCCGGCAGGATTCATAGTCCGGGCTCCATAGACGACAACGGAATAAAGCGTCAAACTAATGTTGCGTGGAGAGTCAACTGAATCGATTGCCCTATTGTTCACCATTGTTCCCGGACTGTGAGCCCGGAGGACTATATCTCCTGCCACACCGGTGTGAAAGTAATCTTAGTCCGGCAGGTATCATAGTCCGGGCTCCATAGACGACAACGGAATAAAGCGTCAAACTAATGTTGCGTGAAGAGTCAACTGAATCGATTGCCCTATTGTTCACCATTGTTCCCGGACTGTGAGCCCGGAGGACTATATCTCCTGCCACACCTGACTCCATGTATTTTTTGATGGGGGAGTTCAGGATACAACTAGTGGCGTACCGACCGGGGCAAGGCAAAAGTTGTTCCCCGTCTCAAAATACTGGACACGCCATTCGCCATAACCTTTTGTTTCTTAATTACTCACTGACAAAAATATAAACCTCGCCAGTCCACTGTGAATTAAAAAAGTAAAAAAAAAAGATCATTTAGGAGATTTTAACCCTCGTCTTACCAAGGGGGTTACCACCAGTGGCGGCCAGACTTTTTAACAGTGAAATTCGGGGGGGCAAAACATCAACAATTTTGATCAGATCTTTAGCCAATTTTGGTCCAAATCGCTGAATTTTGCCCAGAATTTGATGATTATTAGCCTAAAATCGCTGATTTTTGCCAAAAATCTGTCATTTTCTTCTGGCGAATGGGGGGAAATTGGGGGGGGGAGATTTTTTTTTTTTTTGCCCCCCGACGCCACCACCGGTGACAACCCCCAGTGAACTTTCCTCTGGTGCGCTAAAAGGCCGAAAGATTTCGTAAATGCTTCCAGGTAATCATTTTTCATCCTTTCCTGTCATTTTGAAGGTAGTACCTTCACGGGGTTAGGGTATGCCTTCAAAGTCTGATATTCCTACCATTTTGAGCGCAAAATTGGATTTTCGCCTGCTTTTGTGGAAATTGCCAATTGTGTATATAGACTCGTGGACTCTATGATGTCATTGTAGCATGCTTGGTATGTTAGTACTTATTTTACTTTCAATGAAAAGAAGTGGATCGTAGCTGTCCAATGGTAATCAAATCATAAGCATCGATTCTATTAACGAATTCCAGAGGGGTGCAAACCACTCACCCCCCAATTCCCGAGGGGTGCAAACCACGCACCCCCCCCCCCCCCCCGAAAACCGTGTTACAAAAAAGGCTTGGTATAAGGGGTTAGAAATACGGGGATTCCTACAAAATGACTGTGAAGGCTTATTTTTTTTAAAGCAGCGGTTTTCAGTGTGTTTGGCTTTGGTATATTATGCGTGTACTAAAATTAACTTTTATATGTCTCTCTCTTTGTCCAGTTGAATACAAACGATTTTGGTTTACAATCAATATTATTGTTATTTGTTATTATTCAACTAGTACAATGGGCACAAAAGGAACAAACCGTTATTCCGAAGACTCCGGGCTTATAAGCTTATTGAGACGTGCAAATAGAAATTGTTAAATCAATCAATCACTGACATAGCGCCGGCCAAAAAATCAGAGTTCCGTTTATTTTATTACCTTTTTTGTACACACTGTGAAAGCGAGGAGGAAGCCCCGTACAATGATTAAGACGGCCTGGGACAGTCGGGGGTTTCCACCTTTTTTTTAAACTGGCATAACTTTCTGTACATTTTGTCCAATTCAAAATGAACCATGTTGTTATAATGTCTCGTGCACGTCAAAGGTCAGAAATACCCTTTAAACACAAAAAAATGAGCCTTGGCACAAATGATCTAAATTTTATATAATAACACAGATTTAATTATTTTAATCAGCGAAGACTCCAAAATGACAGCAACCAAAGTCACACTTATAAATCCACAGGAAACACTATATGGAAATCTCAGTCCTGAAGAGAACTTTGTCCAGCAGTTCAAGACGACCGGGGATGCCTCCTCGATGACTTTAATATTCCACAGTATATTAGTCCAAGATATAATCACCACGATTTCTATCTGTCTACAATTTGGAATCCTATTTTGATTCCCAGCACTTTTGGCTTCAAAGACGACAGTAGAAAAATTACAGCACTTCGCTTACGTGGAATTTAAAGTACAATAAATCATGGCACTCCGTACTGTACAGGTCTGCCAATCATTGCAGATCAAAACTAGCTATAACTTCTAGCTACTTGTTACTGGCTAGCTGCTGGCCCTGAGTCTTTCCAGTGAGCACTATTTATTTTACAGCTAGATTTCCCATTATTTCTAATAATAATCATTACAGCATCATCATGCATAAACCTTTCACATCTGCATCGCACCATCTTACATAAATAACATCATGGGAAATACCTAATTGGCAATGTTTTGATCTTAATGCATAAACAAGTTGACTCATTTTCTAAATTTAGCCTTTTGGGGGAATTCCGTTTCTTCTCTTGCACAATCTACCTAGTAAATAACATCTGGTCTGATCTCAATATAGCACAAGGGGAATTCCATAATAAAGTACTTTTCCCGTGAGAAATCTTTTCTCAAGTAAAGTTGAGAAATAAAATAATATTTTTAATCACAAAATGGAGGCTAATATAACAATGTGGAGAGCGGAATTCTGATTTTGATTAAGAGCTCTTATGTAATTAGAATCCAGAATTGAACACCAGAGTAAATCTAAATGTAAGTGCCCTGTTGTCACGCTGGATTAAAATGGTATATCGACTCATTTTGTTGGCGTTGGCCTTTCCTACCTCCTTCTTCTTGTGTATGAGGCAGCAGCTAAATGTGTCGAAGTTGTGGAGCCAGCTCACTGTTGACTGGTTGGGGTTTTAGAAGTCTATTTCCACCGGTGGACTAAAGGTAGGGCACTCGCTGAGAATGTGATCCGCAGCCTGTGATGGAGAGCCACATTGGCAGGCTGGAGATGGTCGCAGCCCCCATCGGTGCATATTGCTGTTGAAACGACCGACACCTGTACGAATCCTTACATGGAAGGTTGCTACCAGGGGGAGTTGTCAAAGGTGTGATAGGTCTGATCTTGCAGTATCTAGCCAGGCAGTGTTCTATGTTTGTAAGATGTTGGATGGACAGGCTGCCAGGGTTTTGAGCAGCGTGGTCGACAGAAAGGTCGAAGAGAGAAGCGTCGCGTTCTACGAGCTGGGGTGTTTCTTGACAATATTATGCATAGGTGCTGTTGTCTCCACAGAGCCTGAGTTCACCAGTTTTGGTGGGTGATGGTCTCTTTCGAAGAACTGACAGGGCAATGCCTGAAAGCACCGGTAGAAAACTCGATGGAGTGGGACGAAGGCAGCCAGTAAAGGTTCTATGGGGGAGCACGTCTACCCTACCCCCAGCAGCGCTGATAGACCAGAGCAAGTAGGTGCAAGAAGTGCTGAAAAAAGAAGAAAAGGGGTTCTTTCAGTGATCCGCATTGTGAGGACTATAGTGCGATAAAACAACCATTAATTATGTGATGAAAATAGACACCACCAAATGGGGAACGACTTGTTGTTAGGTTGCCTTGATAATAGAGACAAAGCAACCAGAATGTCGGTCTGATACGATGGTATATAATAATACTAGTATATGCTGCTGATATTACCAGACGGCCGATTCGACAAGTATATAACTTTGCTATACATCTCTGAAAAAAAAAGTATCAGAAGTAATGATTTAGCGCTCTCTTTCTATTGACGAATTCCGGATTTCCCTTGGAAATTAACTTTGCCGTTGGCAGATTGAATCCGATTACCCATTGAATATTACCTTTTCCATTCAATAGTATATTTTTAATTAAGGGGATAGCAGCGATATTGCGAGGGAGAATCCAAAATGTGGAAATACTGGGTTTTTAACTATAAATCAGGATACAGTGTGTAACAAACTGCTTTCTTTAAGGTAGAAACAAACCACCAAATTTGTGTTGGGTGAAAAAAAATTAAGTATTTGAGGAAATTGATCATACCCGTCTCCCGTACAAGCATACAGCGATGACGTTTCAAAATCTCCAATAAACAGCTGATTGTGGTTTACAGACCACAGAATAAACAAAGATCATAATGTTTGATGCTTGAGGTCAAACTGTTATTTGATCATGTTGAACAATATCACGATAAAATCTGGGATATTTACCGAGAAAGGCTTTTTTTGATTCCAAGTCAGAATTTTGATACGCAACGTATTAGAAATTAAAAGATTCAGATATAAAAAAGTACTGCTTGTCTTTAAGACACGGATTTCAAGCCAACCATTGCAGGTTGTTTGCATATCCATGCCAGTAAACAAAAATACCCAATATGAATTTTGATGATTTTTCGGATGTTTCGGATTAGCAAATCTCTGGCCTAATCCCTGAAATGACCTTTGGCCTCGCAAAAACAACGCTTGCTCAGGTTCGACTGATTCTTGATTTCATCTTTTCACGGCTTAACGGGGGTGTTGTCCCAAAAAAAAAGCCCAACATTTTGTGAAGGCGCCATAAGTTTTAGCTTAAAGCATACCACTATCATCTGTTATTTTTGTAAGAGGGACTGAAGGAAATCCCTGAAAATTCTAACAATAGATTCAATAGTTTTTACGATATGGAACCAGCAACAAGTAACCAGAAGGACCCATTTTATCAATTGAGGCAACCAGTAATACGGCCACTGTAGCGTGCAGAACACACTAGTTAATATGAATCTAAGGTCCACACACCATTATCTGTGCTTTTGTTTGTCATAACTGGAGCTGCCACATATTAAACATTCAATGTTATTAGATAAATACAGCTAAACAACGTGCATTTAAAGATACTTAAAGATACTTAAGGCTGAAAGTGGAGACCATGATCAAAAAATACCCCCATATTGTCCAAATTAGACAAAACTTGGACTTAGAGCTGAGCTAATCAATCGTCATAGTTTTGTGACAGCAAACGAGTTATCTGAACGCAAATTGAACAATTGGATGGCCAGAGCAGAAAACAGCATTAAAGATATACTGATATTTTATGAGTTTTGATGTTTGAAAACAAATGTTTTTACTTTCATAAATAAACGTTCATAAGGAATGTAAAAAGAAGTGCAACCCAACACATATCTAATTTTACCAACTAGTTCGTTGATGATTAGTCATAATTTTATTCTTATATCGTTTTGGAAATGTATTTTATCACCAAATAAAGTTAATGTTTTATAATTATCAGTTGAATGGTAATTATGTAAATGTAGTTATTGATGCAGTAGATGTTGTTCTGCAAGATAATATGGGCAATTAAATGTCAAATTGTAACCACAATGTATTACTATTCTGGTTTTAGTGCCACCCTTGTGGTTACCAGCTCCTTATGTGGCAAAATGGGTCCTGCGGGTCACTTTTTCCTGGGTCAGTATCATAAAAACTATTAACCATCATTATGGAATTTTCAGGGATATTAGCGTACAATCCCTCTTATCTTACAACAAATAACCATAGTCTAAGGGCTTTAGTTAAAAAAAATTATGGTGCCCGGTACAAAGTATTGCGGTGTTTTGGGGACACACGGTATTATATCAAAGCCTAATTCCCGTTAGTTGCAACGACCAGATAATGTGGAATATTTCAGAAACAATATATGGTTCGCAAATTGCTTGTTATTTTTACTAGCTGTAAGCATGTTAATTACACAAAAATGGACAGTTATTTAAATGTGGTCAATGGTCGGTAAAAGGCAAACCACAATACGCAAAAGAATGACATATCACTTTTCTTATTGGTTTCATTAACTTTCCACGTTTTTCTTTGTTATTCTTTCCTATTGTGATCATTCTCTCCACCAACATCGCCATCATCATAAATTGTCACCACCATCGTCATATCAAATCATATCATCATCATACACATCGCCACTACCACCACCATTGTGGGCGTGTACAGCACACACAGTATGGTCGTTGAAAGTTAAAATGGGCTGTTTGCCCTGAAAATACAGTTATAGTAAAATGTTGATTTTGTACCAGATCATTTGAACATCATGATCTGAAATCCAACCAATATTTTGTTGGGCATATCTTGCATTTAACAGCTGTAACCAAGGGATATTAAGCTGCACAGTGGGCGCCACAAATAGCACATTTACATTTATTGTGAACTTTTTTTGAAAGGGTGCAAGGTTTTTTTGGGGGGGCTATGTAGAAAAACAATTAAGCATAAATAAAATAGAACAGACATCGAGTGTAAACGTGTTAAAAATGGAAAAATGCAGGAACTCAAAGCGATTTTTATTCTTAGAAAAAATATGTTGTATTAATTGTGCTACTTGAATGATATGTGCGGCCCTTCTGACTGAGGTGATCTGATCATTGACCGTAACACAACTTAAAAGTTTATAATTAACCGGAATAAAAACTTTGTGGAAACAACTGATGATAAATACATATAACTTAAATGTAATAACTGGACTACCATTGTTGCAAAAGCGTTAGGTCTTTTGCGCCTGAATTTTAAACCTTCATTAGTTATCTGTGATATTACAAATTAGACCAGCTTGGAATTCATAACTCTTCTTGAATGTACTCTAAGACTAATAATAATAGTAATAATTATAGCAATTCTAATGCGCCATCAATCTTAGATTTTACTTTCCAGGTATAGAATACAAAACATACAGCAATAATTACAGGGTGTCTCAGAAAGAATGCACCCTAAGTATAGGCGACACCATAATTCAAAAGTAAGTATCACATTTGAGAAATTTAAAAAGAATTTAACCCTCGTCTTACGGGGGGGGGTGGTTACCACCCCCTAGTTGAACTCGCTCCGGTGCGCTTAAAATGCCAAAATCTTTCGTAAAAAGCCTATAGGTAATCGTTCTCTCATCCTTGCTGGTCATTTAGCGAAAAAATGTGAGGTAGGAAACCTTCACGGGGGGGTGGGGTTAGGGGTATTGCCGTTAAAGTCGAAGGGTGGGGGGGGGGTGTTGCCACCCAAGGATATTTATGGTGCATTTTTGAAAATATTCTGCACAGTGGGCTCTAAATAACACTCTATGTTTATTAAAACTATCCAATTGCCAGCATTAGAGCCTGAAAAACAGCATGAAAATCCGAATTTCCTTCGTTTTGCGCAAAATATGATTTTCGCTATTTCGGTGGAAAATGCCAATTTTGCCGATCGCGGACTGATGACGTCATGGTGACGCCATACTAGGTTATGTTGGTTCCTTTGTTAATTGTGGTATTCCAATGGAAAGAGGAGGACCATAGCTATCACTGCGAACAAAATCATAACCATCGGGTGGTTTATAACGATTTCGCGATGGGGTGGTAACCACCCACCTGGTAAACCGTGTTACAAAAAAGGCTTGTAAAGACGAGGTAAACAACAATACTTTCTAACATTTTAATGTAAAACATCACTCGATTCGGTTCAGTAGTTTTGAAGAAATAAAGAAATAAGCGATATTGTAAAACGTGTCAATGGACATTCCTTCGAGGGTTGCAAATTCCAATTTAGTGGACAGGTGTAGTAATTAATTCTCAGCAATAGCGGCAGGTTTTTGAACCAACTCATTCGGATTTAGGGCAATTAAGATGAATAGGTGGTTGAACAGGTTATCGTTTGAAGTACCAGGTAAAACCATCTCCTTCTTTTCATCTTTTCCATGGTCTAATCTTAAATTCTACGCAGTTTTTTTTTCAACAATTACGGCCATGTCCTGCTTACATCTCTTGTAATATTGATACTTCATACTGTTTCAAAAGAATCACCGACCCAAGGTCGTCGGGCCGGGTGTCCAACGGTTTGAAATTTACTGTGATCACGTTTAGGTAGTTCGTCGATATCAGTTGATTTCGTCAAAATATCGGCTTAGTTTTTTAAACATTCTGACAATTGTCGAATAATAAGACCCATTTTTTTTCAACATTACTTACTAACAATGCTGATTATATTATTTAAATGTATCAAAGACAAAAGGTCCAAATGAAGGCAACCTTGAAATCACGACGTTGGTCAATTTTTGTGGTGGCACAATATAGCATATATGCTTATTAGGCAGGAGGAATTGTGGGTGCAGGGTGGAATGAAGTACAGACTTTTTCCATCGAAGATAGGAAAAGTCTTACTCCATTTCCATCTTTCATGCTGTGTGCGCATAATTCCACCTGACTACTACCATCTTCCCCTATTTTTCGTGTGACCCTTTCATTTATGTACTTGTATAAAACATTCTCACACCTTACTTTGATGGAAAATACTGACACTATCATAATCAAGTTTAAAAGTAGCTTTTGTAAATTCTGTTACAAGACCTTAATTTTGAAGGTATACTGACGCCTCTAGCTGTGTGCAAGGGTCATCAGGGAAATGAAAAACGCAATCTGTACTAATTTTAATTATCTTTCATTCTAAACATCTGTAATTAGTGTTTTGAAGCTAAAGTGAAATTATTGTAGTATAGGTTTCAAAGTTTTTGTATTTAATGTATTATCTAATTCTAACTCATCATGTTTTTTCTCTTTTCTTTCTCTTCCCTTTTACTTAAATTGCAAATTATGTTCCCACTTCTCTTTGTTTATCGAATCGAATTTTTAACATTAGTTTGGTTATATCCAAATTCATGACATCTTTGGCAGGATTTTGTTTTGATGACCCTCGGTCTCCATCATGCAATTTTGCAGTAGGATAACTTGGCATAACATTTTTAAGATTTTTTGTTGGGATTCGTGTGATTTCTTTTTTCCTTCTTCTCTTTTTTTTTTTTTTTTTTTTGTATTTTTTTTTGTATTGGTACAATTATCATAATGTCGTAACAAGCAAACATACAAGTACGTAAATTTGGCGTAGATCTTGACTAATTGCAAGTATCTGTGTCTCCTTTCCGAAACCCACCCGGTCTGAAATAGCACAATGATCCATCATAGGACTACAGCTGCTACTCGGTTTAAGTATCCAGAGACGTGATAATCAACCTGTCAGCTCAATAGAATTTTATCTTACACCAAGTCCGTTTCCTCTGTGTTTCCGGATAAACAATATTGCTACAATAGCCCTGGAAGCTAGCACACATTGGTAACACATCTCAAGTACAAAAGTTTGTTAGTGATTATAGTTGGACAGAAGACTGACAGACCACCTGAAACGGATTTTCTTAAGTGCGCCAGATGGTGCCGTAAGGAGAGGGGGCCAAAACAAGTTTGTACAGGGGTCCAAATTTTGTAATTGATCCCTCAGTTGAAAAGCACAACCATTGGGGTTATGTTTTCTAACCATAGGATTCAGAAAGGTATAGCTTATAAGATGTACAGCCTAAAGTTTTCAGATTATAGGCTAAAACACAGCAAAAAATCAATAATAAGGTCAATTTCCGTTGTACAGGGGTCAAATTTTAAGTTGCTCGATTTGGATAAAAATGGTGCAAATTATCGTGGATTTTTCAATAGGATTAAAATAAGAATAGTTTTGGACTGTCATAAATGCTTAGTTTCCGATTAGGGGCCCAGAATGTCAACGTCCATCGCATTTAATGGGGCTTGAACTTGTTACCCCCCTACTTACTTAAGGGCAAGCATTGAGACCCTCAAACTATTCTTAATTTTATATCCTATGAGCTCCACCAATTATTTGCCCATTTTTTTTTTTTATCCAAATCGAGCACTTCTTTTAAAATTTGACCCCTGTACACTGAAATTGACCCTTTTTAATTGATTTTTGATGTTTTTAGCCTATACTCTGAAAACTTTAGGGTGTACATATTACAAATTTCATACTTTTCTGAATCCTTATGTTAGACACATAACATGTGTGCTTTTCAACATTATTGGATCAATTTTACAAGTTTACCCCTTAACAAACTTTGTTTTGGCCCCCTCCTCCTTAGGCCCCACTTCGCACTTAAGAACACGTTTCAGGGGTTTCCTGTCGCTGTCAACATATTTAATCACTCACACCGTTTTGTACTTGAGATTGTGTTACAATGTGTGCTAGCTCCTGGGTTTTAACAATGGCATTATAAAATATACATGCGTAGATTAAAACCAAATTAGCTTTGTGCAGTGCATACGAATGCTCGTCGGTTTGATGTAATTAATCGGTTCCATGGGACGGTTGGGTTTGGGTAACTTAACCAACATACTATTGAATGTATATATTGTTGGAGAATTCAATATAAAAACGAACGCGTATTCCAAATGATTGAACTTGGAATGTCACTATTAAAAGCATGCAGTCTATGAAAAGTGTGAGACTCAAAATCTAGTACCGTATAGTCCACCTTGCTTCAAATTCGCACGTTGTCTCTCTCGAGCTCTTAGGCATATAGCCTAAATTATACAGAGTTCTCATTATTCAAAGTTGCTTACTGGTTTTTTTGTGTCGCCGTGCCCTAGGCAGGAAGACACATAGGGATAACTTTTCCATGTTGTTGTTGTTGTCTGTTGTTGATGATGTATGTTGTTGATGGTTTGTTGTGAAAAACGGGGTTAAAATTTGCATGTAATATCCTCAAATACTTGGATGGATTTAAAATAAATTGTCACAGGTGCAAGCAACATGGCATCCCCACTTGTTGATGTGGTCAAAAGGCACAGTACCAAGGTCAAAGGTCATGTGAGGGTCAAGTTTTGTAAAAAATAGGCTGAACAATGTAAAATTGACCTAATATGAAAAAGTTGAAGTTCAATTGGAAACCCAAACTTGAATCAGGTGCAAAATGGGATCCTTCATTGTTGATGAGGTCAAAGGTCACATACCAAGGTCAAGGCTCATGATGAGGTTAAGGTGTAAAATGGGCTGCAAAATGTAAATTGACCTCATTTAAGGTCAATTGGAACCAAACTTGAATATAGTTGCAAACAAGGGATCCCTCATGTTGATGAGGTTAAAGGTCACATATACGGATCAAGCGCATGTTAGGCCTATCATTTCAGAACCGCGACGGCAGGCGACACAAGCGGTCGAGGACCGATGTTGTATTTTGGTTTTTTTTTTTTTGGGGGGGGGGGTTTTTGGCTTTTTTTGTTGATTTTTGTTTTGTTTTTATCTTTGTTTTTTGCTTTCGTGTTGTTATTGTTTATTTGTTTGGTTTTGTTGTTGTCTTTCGTTGTTATTTGTTTGTTTTTTTTTATCGGGAGGAAATTGCCTTGGACAATGTGCTTCCAAAAACCCGCCTCAGTATATAGGATGGTCAAACTCCAAATACGGGATTTCTTTTTTATGCAAAGTTATTCATTGCCTTCACATTCCCAGAAGCAATGCAATGTGACCCGATGACGTCATTAACCCTCACTCAGTAATTTCATTAGCAGTCGATCATTGTTATACGCATGACGTCATCAGATCATTAACTCCATTGATGGGGATTTCACCCACGCCATCTGTTTGCTAGTTTAATATCAAAGTGGATTCAATGGTGAGCAGAATCATTACAAAAATGAAAATGCACCAATGACCTTGAAAATATTAGTAGCAGGATTTAAAAATATTATATATTAAGCATGCCTTAGATGTATAGTAATTAAAGCAGCATTTAGTGATTCTAAGTGTCCTCTGGTTTACAGTTTACTACCAATGCTTGAGAAAAGTTACTCTAAAAATTTTTAAGTTGATTCCGATCAATTTCTTATATTTGTGCTAGTATTTCATATCTTCGGTTCTGTTCCCAATTTTTCAAAACAACCGTACTCCAGATCAAGTATTATAGGAATTGTCCTTTCCCCAGGGTTGGCTTTATGCCGGCGCAAAAATTGGTTTTGCAAGCAGAAACCGGTTTTTTACCTGGTTTTTTAAACGGCATTTAAAAACTGGTTAAACGCGCAAAAAGTAGTAAATGTCTAAGGTCATCTGCCAAAGCATTTTAGGGTATGTCATTGGTCATACTCAAAGTAAAATCCCTCTATAACTTAAGATAGTCAACATGACTTGCATTATTATATTGGTCCAATACAAGAATACAAAAAAAGAGAAAACATTGTAAAAATGAAAAGAAAAATTAAATGAAAATGTACACTGTGACAATTTTTCAAAACAAAGTTCTGCAGCACTCAAAATACTACACATGACATGTAGCTATGGATTTACAATTACATACTTCAATCTAAATGTGAGTACTTGCTCTTGCTTCCCCTTTATCTCATCAGATTTTATTTTTCAAATTTAGCCTAAAAATTAACATTTTGTTCTTGATTCATTTAAACAGTTATGAAATTTATGCCTACAGATCAAATTTTAAGGTACATGGTGAATTTTCAGTCCATTTTCCACTTTTCCACTAAGGTTATTCAAGAGTGAAGTATGGTAGTTAGTCAAACTGTGTGTATCATATGTAATAAAAAAGCCAGAAGTACTGTTTACTGTACTTTCAACCACTTTTGTTCTGTAATTGTTATTCTGACTTCTTCAAAGTTAATAAAAACCAACAAATACAATTGTTGAAAATTTCAAAAGCATTTTAGGAACAAAATTGAGGTTTTTGCCAGTTTCTGCCAAAATAGGTGGCATAAACCTTTTTACCGGCCAACCCTGTTTCCCATCACAATGCATTGATTATATGATGTTTTAAAAATCTTATCGTCAACGTTTTAAAGGTATATTTTAATGTTATGATATTATATTTATAAATTGCAGTTTGCAGTCTTCATGTATCAGCATCACAACAACATTACCAAGTCACCTCCTTGATGAAACTTTCTTTAATATGGCCTACTCTGTTCACGATTATGAAACAAGGAATGTTAACACCCAATTCATTTAAAACCGTGCTTGCTGGTTACACGTCTGCATTCCAAGACCCATTTCTTTGGAATAATATCTCCGCCTATCAATCATCTTCCATTGCTTCATTAAAACAAAGTTAAACAAATATTTTCTTGGCTGTTATTCCACTTTCATCTGATTAAGGTTGTGTATCCATTTTTGGTTACTATTCGCGTTAATTTTGTGTAGTCGGAATACTGTCTATGTCCTGTCTTGTCTTGTGTCTGTCTCTGTCCTGGCCCATTTTTTTCTTAACCCGTCGTCGTCCTTTGCTATGTTTCTGCTCTTGTGGGGTTATGCAGTGGCGTAACAGGCGGGGGACAGGTTGCCCCCCCCCCCCGACGACTTTGGCCGGGAAAAAATTGGCAAAAATCATGCTAAATCAGCCGTTTTTTAGCCCTCTGACCGGGAAAAATGGGCCTTTTGACCCCCCTGAGAGGGAAAATTTCCCAAGACTGGGAAATTTGCCCCTCAGAGCGGGCAGGCCCGTTACGCCACTGGGGTTATGTCTGTATGTTATTCTATCTAATGTCACGATAGAAGAGGTCACTACACCCTCACGTATTGATTTTGATTTATTGCGAATTGAAAAATTTGAAGTAATTATTACAATTGTTTCCATTATTATCATTGTTATCTTATAATATATAACTGGTAATTTGATAATCTATATTATCACTTCTATTTGTATGTACTACAATTACTATTATAATTTTATTTTTATTAAAGATTGATTGACAAAAAATGAAATCTGAAAAAAAATGTATCTGCTGACACTCTAGAGTTGCCTTTATGTAACGTGATTTATAATTCTTTTCATCACATTTAATTATTGTACAAAAATCGTTATTATTATTTTTTCTATAATAATGTGTATAATATTTTTTTTAGTTCTCATTGTATTTTAATATGTAAACATGTGCATACGGCAGTGGCAGAGATTTCTGCTCTTATTATTCAGTGTGATGCTTGTATTATTTATGAATAGAGCACGCAGAAGAAATCTCCGTTAATGGCACATACGACCAGGAAGAATAAAATGTTTGTGAAAGGAATGACAAAATGAAACGGAAACGGTTTAGATTATTGTGATCATGTCAAGTCTTGTAATCTATCAACTCTGCTAATAATCAGAAAAAAATGTTGCCATAAATGATAAAAAACATGATAAAAACATGACAAGCAACAGAGTTGCACTTCTAAAAAGACATTTACGAATATATTTGAATAATATTAACTGATATGGATGACTCCGCCAATTTATTATGCCATTTGTGACAACAACAATATGTCTTACGTAAGTGCTGAAAAATCATACCTCCAATACCAAAATTCACATTACAGAAATGCAACAAATATTGGCATGCAAACATTTACAACAGTATATTTTAGAAGGACTCTTTTTAAGGAAGAACTGATATATGGATATTTTTGAAGGATCGACTCAACCTGTCCATTTGATTATGATTTTGATTTAAAAAATAGCAGCGTGTGTTTATCTTGGACAAATTTAATGTGAATGTTGGGGAACAAAAAATCTGTATCTCACGGATCACAAAAGCAAAAATGATAAAAGAAAATTTTTAAGCAAAATTTAAGAACACTTATCTTAAACATACTACATTTGGAATTAAGTTTCCTGATTTTTAAATATATCGAAGGTTGACAATCAGAAGGCCGTAACTCAACACTTAAAGACAATATTAAAAGAATTTCTTTCATTCTGCTGTTTATAATTAAAAATTGTTCTTCTTTTTCATAAAGTTCATAGTTTGTTACCAGTACCATATACGAGCTTTATGAGATGATTACATTTTGAGGTAATGAATAGATTTGCTAGTAGAAAATATTAACATCACATTTCTCAAAAAGCAGTATTACAACCAGAATTAAAGAATTCTTTAATATTTCCTTTTAGTGTGAGTTACGTCCTTCTGATTATCAACCCTCGATATGAAAGGTTTCCCATTTTTGACTCTATTGGGGGCAGATTATGACACCAAAAACAGCAACCAAAATAACATTCCAAACAGCTGCAGCCGATGTGGAAAGTAGCTTTTCTAACATGGAAATAAAATGGCTGGAGTTTCAATTCGACCAACGTGACAAAAAGTTTCCGTCGAGAAAACGAGGAATTTAACAAGTTCGTGGACCGACATATATAATTTATGGATTTTTTGAATGTGCAATTTATTTTTAACGGACTAAAATTAAATAGAGTAAAACTTAATTGAAATTAATATTACGGCTATAAACAAATTTTAATCGGCAAAATGGGACACAAAAATTGCTGAAAAACACCACCTGATCTAAATTCTAGTTTTTAAAACGTGGGCCTAACCATCTCTTGATAAGAAACATGATAGTAAGAGTATTGTATTATTGCACATTTAATTTTGAGGTAAAATAACAAAATAGAGACTTGATTGCAGATGTGGGTTTGGAAGCGGCCGTGGACCGGTGGCGAAGGCGAAATAGTGTACGTTGGTATGGGGCATTGTGTTGAGTAAGGATGACGAGCATGTCTTTAGCAAGGGCTTTTGAGTTTGAGGTGGGAGGTTTGAGGAGGGTCGTCGCGCAATTGTGCGGATGTGTAATTACGCATTAACTACTTAATAGAGAGGAGAATTAATACGTTAGCAGTTGGCAGTTATTCGGTGAAAAGCAAGATGTCTTTCTACCCCTCACGTCCCAGAGCAAAAGGATTAGCAACATGACGATCACAGCAAAAAACAGGACGGTAGTGGTATTGTGTTTTTCAATTTAGCAGCACTTTCCCCAAAACAAAGCACAGCAAGCCTTGCCTCGTGATTTTGAATGAAAAAGTGGCAATAAATGGCATTTAGGGAGAGAGATAAGGGGAAAAATAGAGAGTACCAAAATGCCAAAA
Source organism: Ophioderma brevispina (assembly GCA_023653785.1). NCBI lineage: Eukaryota > Metazoa > Echinodermata > Ophiuroidea > Amphilepidida > Ophiodermatidae > Ophioderma > Ophioderma brevispina. The sequence continues at coordinate 89,298 of JAMKCH010000779.1, forward strand.
TTTCATGAAATGACCCAGTTGAACTCCAACCTCAGGAAGAATGTATTAAAAAAAAAGCCTCTGTGATGATAACGTACTTCAATTGACACCACTTGCCAGTCATACGTCCCTATAGTTACATCAAGATTTATGTTTAGTTTTCGATCGATATGTTCATTTCAATATGGTAACCGTTACCATTGACGTACTGACAAAAAAACAGAAACTGATGATTTACACAATACAAAAATGTAAAAAACTGGAAAGACGCAGAAAAATAATGTTGAATTTCTAGTCGAAAGTCTATGACCCGGTAATGTGTGCTATAAATAGTTCATTGTGTATTTCAACAAATTCACAGTTAATGAATATATTAACATGTGCATACTGCAATATTGTTTTGTCAGAGTGCCTTTTACTTATTCTATGTCAAGTTCAACATCCACGTGTCACAAACAAATCTTCGGCTAGCCTAATGATGAAGCTTCTTCAATTTCAATATCGCAACCGTTGTCTCAGTCCCCCGGAGCCACTCTTCATTGATATGGGGGGTTTCGTATATTTACTTATTTAAGGGTATTATTGCATCATTTATTCGCTCAGGTTACGGTGAAAGACAAGCACCTGTTTAAGGTATATAGCTAATTGTTTTATACTGATACTTGTTTAGGGGAGCAAATTCCAGCTTGGAAAATGGTATTTTTGATACATAGTCAAGGATGATACCCTCCTGTCAATGACAAGCACCCCTTCCAATATGATGGCAATCTCATGGTGAGACTTCTTTCAGTGCATCTCGAACTCAAGAATTCACTCAAGAATTCTGAAGCGTGAACACATCAGACGCCTAAAAATGCCAATGGTATCAGGTGTCGATTATGTTCTCAGCGAATCCGACGAAAAATTACACTTTTTACTCTGAGGCAGCAAAAAATGGACTCAATATTTCGATTGTAATCATTTAATTAGGTGTTCAAAAGGTGTTACATTTTAGGCGTGGTCCTTACATTCCTTGCAATTTAAACACACCACCTGTATCGAAATGCAAGTATTCTACGTCTTGCTTGGGTAGAGTATACCAGAGACGTTAATTGAGGGCGTACACTCTAAATTTCAGGGATTTAAAAATAAATCGTTTAGGATTGTAGTTAGTGACCAACAGATTTAAAATTAAATCCCATTTGCCTTATAGATTCAATCATAATACATTTGAATTCAAATCTAAATATGATTTAATGTTAATGCAATAGAGCAATAGAGATTAATTTTAAAACCTAACATTGGTTGGTCACTAACCATGGTCTTAAGGATTAACTTTTAAATATCTGAAATTTAGAGTGTAGTAACATTAAATCGCGTAGAAACAAAAGAAGTCGTTATGAACAAGTCGTTGCAAGGAACATTTTTAGCAAGGGTGTCGATTGCTTTACTTATTGATATCAAGCGTGACCATTTCCTAGGGCATTTTTCTCGTTAATACTTTGAAGTGCTCTGCATCGTACGTACCACGTTGAAGAAAACAAAACGCGATATTAAATTGAGTAGGAGATTTATTGAGTTATCAGAACAATTTAGCCTTTTCAGAAAACAATGACGAAACTTAAATTGTCCCCGCACAACGTATCCAACTAAGGACAAAAAACGAGCTTCTTAATCGTGTGTGGTGTGTGTGGGTGTGTGTGTGTGTGTGTGTGTGGGTGTGGGTGTGTTGTGTGTGTGTGGGTGTGTGTGTGTGTGAGATAGGGGTTTGTCCGTGTTATACGCCGTCCTTATTTCCATCTTTATCACACATGCCAGCTTATTGGGTTTTCAGTTGTAGTAATATAGATAGGACTGAGCCTTGCATTATTACATTTTACCATTATAATGTCATCATCAATGTAATGTATTATTACTATGATTGCTATCAACATTATAAAATCGTTACTATAACAATACCTTAATATTACTTGATTTATCATAGTATGTTTTTCTATACTCTGGGTGCATTTGTCATATTTGTCATATTGTTGACCTTTTATTTTTTCACCATATTAATGATGAACCAAAATACAACAAAAGCAATGGTGTGTTTTAAAATCCACCATTGAATGGCTACATCCTGTAATTGTCATTACACATTATAATTTAGTCATTAGGCCCTCATGAAATTTGACCAAATTGATACCCTGAAAGGTGGCAAAATCCAGTCGTAGTACACTATCATCTACGCAAACAAAAATGATAGCATTTCTTGAATGGCAGCTATATATAACCAGGTAGGGAAAAATCAAGTATTATTATCCCTTACGTCCCAGAGCAAAATGACTAGCAACCTGAGTTGAACCTTTTCATCTAAAAAATAGTTCGTTTTAACACAGATGAGAAGAAAATCAATCAATCACAATTTGCAATTAAACTCAGATTAAATTAAGGTATCGCCTTAAAGTATGAGCGTCCTCGCATCGACCTACTTCTGATATTATTATTAGAGTTAAATGAGAATTCAATTCAAATGTGTTTTGGGCGCTAATTGTAGTGAACGTACACATGTAAACGCGTTGTTTTATAACTCTTGATTTTTTTTATAAATGTGAGGTAATCATAAGGGCTTTTATAATAAGTAATCTTCATGCAAAAACAGGTTAATTGAAATACGCTAGTGTTGGTAGATGTCGAAATGCTCTGTCATTAAAATGCCATATAGCCAGCTTGTGGGTGCCGGAAATGGCAAGTCAACACTGGCATTGAATGCTTTCAATATCGACTACTGGTGATGAAAGTGAAGCTCAACACATCTTCACGTAATCTGATGCTGGTAATACAAAAACAGCATCGGACCACTTTGAACAACAAAACAAGATGACGATGAAAGCGTGAATCAAAGAATCAACATTCATCCCAAGTACAGCATTTAGGCCAGCGGGCAGATTTAGTAGCATTTACAAAGGTGGCGCACCACTGGGAAGTAGAGGTTTTTTCCCAATTTTTTTCCTAAAATATATAAATTAGTTGTACGTGTGTTCTCGCGTCCAGTATGTGCACATTTTCTTGAAAATGAAATAAATGTCATCTCAATGCGTGCAAAAATGGCTGCGAACGTCCGAAATACGTAAAACCCCAAACCAAAAGTTACACTTCATGGATTTTTTAATGGTCAGTGTGATGGTACAACGCAAGAATTCCTGTGTATTGATTTACTCAAAGAGGGTTTCCGACTGAATGAGTCAATATATTTTAAGATATTACCCCAGAAATCAAGTAACCTGCACCAAGTTGAGGCGCAAAATTAACTACAAATACAGCACGGTTTGCGCCCAGAACCACCAATGTGAATCTCTAAGTCCAACCACCAATTTCCACTTTTTTAAAAGACAGGTGCTGCAACAAATATTAACATATGAATGTTTCCATTGGTAATAACAGCTAAAAAGATGCATTTTAACCCAATTAAAGATCAAATTAGGAATGTATGATCAACAAACTCTTCGTATTGTCCAAATAAGACTGCATTGGATTAGAGCTAATCATTCATCATCATTTTGTGACGGCCCACAAAAAGTTATCTTAACCCAAAATTTAATGACAGAATGAATATACTTATATTGTATTGAGTTTTGTGTTGAAAACATAGGTTTTACTTTTATAAAGTTGAGAATGTAACATTATTTTCAGTAACAAGCAAGTTGCAGCCCAACGCATTTATCATTTTATGTAATGTGAAGTTTGTCTATGACTTAGTCACAGTTTTATATCTTCTTCAAAACATATTTTATCACCAATAAATGAATGTTTTATTATTATCAGTTAAATAATAATTATGTAAATGCAGTCATTGACCCAGTAGAAGTTGTTCTGCAAGAAATTTGGGCAAGTAAATGTTGATTGCAATCAATATTGGTATTTGCCATTCTGTTCTTCATTGCCAGTCTTGTGGTTAACCAGCTCCTCATTTTGTAAAATGGGTTCTGCGGGTTACTTGATTGTTGGGGTCATATCTTAATAACTATTGACTCTATCTTTATGAACTTTTCAGGGATATTAGCTTACAGTCTCATCTTACCTTGCAACAAAGAATAAGTAGTCATGTTTTGTTTTGTTCAAAACTTATGGCGCCTGCCATCAAGTGTTGCGGTTTTTTTGGGACACACGGTATATTCCGTATAATGTTTACGTGCCTGCTAGGACGCTCAGATCCCTTACCCAATTACAGATTTATAGAAGAAAAAATACGTTATTCGCATTATCATAATTATTATTATGCTAATAACTTTTGTTTTTATTGTTATTATTATGGTAATGACAATGATAACTACGATGTAAATACGAGCCCAATATGAAATCAACATTTTCTTGTAGAAAATCACAATAACCGTACGTTTATTGAAGTAAGGAATATGGACATGAGATACAGTATCAAAGACAATGCATAATTCCATACTGGCCAAGCCAATTATGATAGCTAGCACCTGGTAACACACAAAATAGACAATTAACTCATATCATCGATATAGCACCTGATAACACACAAAATAGACAATTAACTCATATCATCGATATAGCACCTGATAACACACAAAATAGACAATTAACTCATATCATCGATATAGCACCTGGTAACACACACAATAGACAACTCATATCATCGGTATAGCACCTGGTAACACATAAAATAGACAATTAACTCATATCATCGATATAGCACCTGGTAACACACAAAATAGACAATTAACTCATATCATCGATATAGCACCTGGTAACACACAAAATAGACAACTCATTCATCGATATAGCACCTGGTAACACACAGAATAGACAATTAACTCACGTCATCCATATACAGACTGCCTCGAGAAATGACAGCACTATTTCGTTATCTGCGATATTTTACTCTAAGTCTGTAGAATAGCACATGTCGTGTATTGCATCACACGTGCCAAATGAGGTACCACACGTGCCAAATAAATGGCCACACGTGCTAAATAAAGTATCACACGTGCCAAATAATGTATCAATCAGGTCAAATAAAGTATTATCATATCAAACATGGAACATAAGGTAGCATCATTCTAAATAACATATCCCGCCAATTATTGCAAAATGTGTTTATTGTACATCTTTTACAGACTGTCCCAATAAAAACTATACAATCAAACTAAAAATTTATAAATACATAACTGTGCATTTACCCTTGGACAGAAGAATATGAGAATAGACAAAATCGTGCCATTTAGTGCCTCACTGTCAAGCGTAGCACGTTTATTTGCATTACTACCAATGGTCAAAGGTTATGACAGGTTAGTAGGGGGAGAACTGGCAAAAGTCTAAAAATCACTAGTATTTCCGAAGTTTTGAAATTTGCAGAGAAAAAGTTTTCCTCCACAGCTACCTTTACCTAATAAATTATCGGGAAGGCCAAAACCCAAAAATACAGATACCAGAAAATAATTTTCTCCGGTCATCTCTGCAAATGATTCTATCTTCAAGTCAACACACACATACACATTGCCACAAGTTCTTAACATTCCTGCCTGTCATACAATAGAATTATCGGAAAAATCTACATGTACATGTATAAAGGCAAATACAATATGACATTATATAATTTGAAATAAGTTACCACACTGGAAAAAATGAAAATGAAAACATTAGATAACAGCAGCTGCATAATTAACATAAAATTAAATCATGGCCTCATTATGGCTGTCAAAATCATGAAATTGAGTATAATTGGAGTAAAATTGGTAACACATTCGCCAAACAAAACACTTATGAGACCTCAAAACTTGAGGGTGTGGTGGGTGGGAAGAATTTTCTGCAACAATATCAACCACACCTCTTACATTTACGCTGACAGAAAGCCTAATGACGATTGTAAGATGAGAGATACAAAAGCCGGCTCAAGAGGACACCCGATTGGTTGCTAACGATGCGAAGATTGGTTACCAAGAACGCTATGCATAACAAAGAACAAAAGCGCCGGGTGAGTGAGCATTTGACAAGAGGAATAAAGCGCAAGGAAAGCTATGGCGAGCCAAAGCGACCATATTCTTCTGCTGCGGGTAAATGCATTTTCTTTGATGTAACATCAGAAAATGTTATTTTGCCAGATATTTTGACTTTATTTGTTAGACAAGCTAAATCCTCGTTTTTATTCCATCCAATTTCATGGACCCTAAGCGGAGATATTGTCGGTTGAACACAAAGGATAAAATACCACTTGGGCCAGTTTCACCCGAAGGTTCAAGAAACTAAAGGTATAAGGCGTGTAGCATCATTGTGGGATTAAACCCTTATCAAACAAAAGAATATTGTACAGATCAGAGTGAATGTATTATCATTCATTGAACTAATCAATATATTATTTTTCAGTGAAAGCACCAGAAATTATTGTTGTGGGTGAAATGAGGGACTTACTCTCAGGGGGACAATAATCATGAAATGCATGGAAATTTGGGGAATTTGACTGCTGAAATTAATGTAACAGTCTACAAGTCTGTTGAGGGACAAATGTGTGGACAACGCTCTAATGTGGAGGGACAATTTACCCTTCCCCTATTCCCCACTGCCTCCAAGATGCCAGGGAGGAATATGATGAAGAAAGCAGTGTTCAACAAAGAGCAATAAAGGAAAGGATGGTTGTTTTCAAAGCTCCCAGGTTACTTTCAACAAGGGTGTTTTTATGGTTCTACCTTCTGCTGAAACCTGGAGTAAACCTGAGACAACAAGACTGTTTGGAATTGAATTTCCCAATGCTACATGTATTTCCCGATGTATTTATTAGCAATTGCGACATTATAAAGTTATAAATTATGTTATATCACAAGAAGCAGCACTTTATACCTACTTTTTATTTTACTTTTCAATAAAGAATGTCTTGAATGTGATTTTCAATGGCAACTTTGTTGATATCAGGATAGCCGAAACTGGCCCAACAGGTTTTTCAACTGTCTCAGATAATTAGCCATAACTCCTGAACCAGACCCCTAAATTACACCAACTAAAAATCGCATAAAAGCTGGAACACTCCTAAAAAGAATCAGTAAAACTCTAGTTGAGATGAACTTAAATTTTTGGCCAAAAAATTAATCTTTGATTTTATTTTTTGGGACAGTCTGTACACATACAACAGCAATTAGGGAGTTGTTTTCTGTTCATCAAATCCCCCTATTAAGGTATCACACGAGCCAAATAAGGTACCACATGTGCCAAAAAGTGTATCACCCGCGCCAAAAAATAATGCCACGTACATTTCAAACAACAGTCATGAAATCTTTAGTAATTAGCCTCCTATTTAGGAACAATTCTGAAAAAATAACGTTATCCAGAAGCTCAAGACAACAGGGCTCTCCCTCGACGAAAAACACCTTTCAAACCTTCTTCCCCAAACCTTCTAGAATGGGATTCTCGTTTTTATAACCCTATTAATATGCTACTCAGAATAGAAATTTTGCAGTTCTCTGTATTGCAGCCCATTTTTATATTCCACAACTTTTAATCATCTCTAAAAATAGGCTACATTAATCACCAGTAATACCAATACGAAAGTACACCTGTGACATCACACTGAGAGATTACATCACAGTAACAATTAAAGAAAGTTACACTTGTGACACACACTGGAGATTTACACTCACATTAACCAATAGAAAGGTACACTGGGACATCACACTGGAGATTACCATACAGTAACAAATAAGATAAGTACAATTGTGATCACACTGGGATGGATACATCACAGGATCACCTAATGAAGATCTTCTCACTACGAACGTCCACTTGTGACATCACACGGGGAGATACATAACAGTATCCAATAAGAAGTCACTTTGACATCAGAATGGGAGATTTTTAGGAGCTTACATCACCGGTATCAATAAGAAAGTACACTCGTGACATCACACTGGGAGATAAAACAGGAACCAATAAGAAATACCACTTGTGACATCACACTGGGAGATTACATCACAGTATCCAATAAGAAAGTACACTTGTGACATCACACAGGGAGATTACATCACAGTACCAATAAGAAAAGTCACTTGTGACATCCACACTGGGAGATACATCACAGTATAACCAATAAGAAAGTACACTTGTGACATCCACACTGGGAGATTAACACAGTAAAGTAACCAATAACGAACGTACACTAGTGACATCATTACGGGAGATGATTACATCACATAACCAATAGAAAGTACACTCGTGACATCACACTGGGAGATTACCTCCACAGTATCCATAAGAAAGTACACTCGTGACATCACACTGGGAGATTACATAACAGTAACCAATAAGAAAGCACCACTTGTGACATCCACACTGGGGGGATTACATACAGCACCCACAACCAACAAAGACAGTACACCTCCGCCGTGAAATCACACTGGGAGATTACTCACAGAGTAACCAATAAGAAAGTACACTTGTGACAGCATCACTGGGAGATTACATCACAGTATCCAATAAGAAAGTACACCTGTGACATCACACGGGAGATTACATCACAGTAACCAAGAAGAAAGTACACTTGTGAAATCAACTGGGGAGATTAAATCACAGTAACCAATAAGAAAGTACACCTGTGACATCCACACTGGGAGCTTACATCACAGTATCCAAATAAGTAAGACACTGTGACATTCCACACTGGGAGAACATAAAAGTATCCAATAGAAAGTTGATACACTTGTGACATCACACTTGGGGAATACACACAGTATCCAATAAAAAGTACACTTGCCACCCTGACATACACACACTGGGACCACCGAAGTACATACCAGTAACAATAAGAAAGACACTTGTGACATCACCAAGGGAGATTAGTCATTCACAGTAACCAATAAGAAGTACACTGTGACATCACCACTGGGAGATTACACACATTAACCAATAAGAAAGACATTGTGACATCATACTGGGAAATTACATCACAGAGTAACCAATAAGAAAGTACATTCTTGACATCATACTGGGGAATTACATCACAGGTATCCAATAAAAAGTACACTTGTGACATCCACTGGGAGGTATACATCCCAGTACATCAAGAAAGACACACTTGTGAAATCAACAACTGGGGGATTACATCACAGTAACCAATAAAGAAAGGACACTTGTGACATCACACTGGGGGATTACATACAGTACCATAAGAACGTACCCTTGTGACATCACACTGGAGATGACATCACAGAACCAATAAGAAAGTACTCTTGTGACATCACACTGGGAGATAACTCACAATAAGAAAGTACCCCTTTGACATCAGACTGGGATTATATCAATCACAGTAACCATAAGAATACACGTTTTGACATTTTGACATCAGACTGTGTATTCCAGCCTTCCGCGGGTATTTATAGTCAGCTTTTCTAGAAAATGTTACTGAGCATATAAACCCATTTAATTTTTCTCAATATAGAGTTATGGAAATTCCAATTTTCATATGTAAAAAACAAAGTTTTCAATAGGTCCTCTTACCTTTACTTCTCAAAAGTTAACAGTGGGTACGAGGGCACACATCAGACACTGGAACATAGACATTAAAAAGACATTCTAACACACGCGATCACAAGTGATGCTAATCGCTCCGTAGCACATAACGTAATAAGAGGAGAAGGATGAGCGCATCGCGCGTTAACAAGATATACCAACACGAAATCCGAACAAGTAGATACACCCCTGTGCCAGGATTTGAAAACGGGGGACCAATGAGTATATACAAGACAGTGCTTACCACACTAAGCGTATCCCAGGACTGCCCGATAAACAGGCCTGCATCGAGTACTTATTGGTGAGCGGTCCCTGCATACAGATACACACAAACCCACACCAGTGCACGAGATGTTCTTTGATCAATGATGAGACTTGAAACTAGACTTTGTCCATATTTGTAAATTATTGAAATCTTAATTATTAAGGACCGTAACTTGTTTCATAGATATTTCTCTTTTATTGTACAGAACCGATTTCCACACTCTTAACCCGGTGCCAAAGTGGGGGGTCCGTAGTAACCCAACCTTTTTTTTGCGGATTTCTCGGTACAGCATCAATTTTTTTTAAGGAGTTCTTTGCTCTTTGTCTGATTAATGAATACGCTTCTCCTGTACCCAAAAACGTTAATCCGCACATGGCTTCATTAGAAGAATTTAGTTGGGTCCCTGGGATCCCCCCGGGCACTAACGGAGTGAAGAAATGCAAGATATAGTACTATATTAAAAAATTAAAGTAATTAAATTCTTGGGATTCATTTACTAATTTACATATTAAACCTTGGGAGCAAATATAGTAATAATAACCTAATCAAATAATCATTTTGGTAAGTCTATGGGAAAGACTAAGGTGAATTTGAACTATATGAGAATAATACAAGATGGTATATCAATTTGTCTATTGTGCTATAATTATTGTTTGAATTGGTTATTCTAGAGTAGATATAATAAATTTTGGGTCAAATGTATATCGGAGTGCTAAGATGAAAATATGCGAACCTTTTTTGGGAGAGTGACCAATTCAATTGGCATAGGTCAAAGGTAAAAGTTGGAGTTTAATCTTAAGTATCGGTATGAGATTTTGACGTGACCCCAATGTACTTGCCGGTGAGTTTGTGATCATAATGGAAGTGCTTAGTAATAACACTATGACCCGAAAGGTAACCATTGCCAAGTAATAAACTATGACACGAAAGTAACCATGCCTAGTAATTAGCACTATGACATCGAAGTAAACATGACCTAGTAGTAATAGCACTATGACACGAAGCTAAAATTACCTAGTAATAGCACTATGACACGAAAGCTAAACATTACCTAGTAATAGCACTATGACACGAAAGCTAAACATTACCTAGTAATAGCACTATGACACGTACCACTGTCCAGTAATAGCACTATGGCACAAAAGCTAACAATTGCCTAGTAACAGCACTATGCCGCGAACGCTAACCATTGCCTAGTAATAACACTATGACACGAAAGCTAAACATTACTTAGTAATAGCACTATGACACGAAAGCTAACCATTGCCCAATAATAACACTATGACACGAAAGCTAAACATTACTTAGTAATAGCACTATGACACGAAAGTTAACCATTGCCTAGTAATAGCACTATGACACGAAAGTTAACCATTGCCTAGTAATAGCACTATGACACGAAAGTTAACCTTGCCAAGTAATGATTCATTGCTAAGTATTTGCACCAGGACATGAGAGCTAAACCTAGCAATAGGACTATGACTATGACCTGAAAACCAACCATTACCTAGTAACAGCACTGCGGTATGAAAGCTAACCATTGCCCAGTAATAGTAGGGGTGTTATTTCACAAAGTGCAAGTATAATTTTACCCCAGCCCAAAATATGGTGACACCCCTAACATAAAACAACATACTTAACAAATACATTTCAATCAATATCCCCATACATACCCCCTAAATGGCGCAATGATACAAAAGCTAACCATTGCCTAATAATAGGATTATGATATGAAACCATTACCCAATGATAGCACTATGATATGAAGGCTAACCATTGCCTAGCAATAGCACTATCACATGAAGGCTAACCATTGGCCAGTAATGGCATTATAACACGAATGTCTACACGGTCTAGTAGTGCCATTATAACACGAATGGAAACATGAAACCATTGCTTGGATTAGGCTGATATTTACTACATCACCTTTCACGTGACATTGGCATTTCCCCATGCATTTAACAAAATATGCAATTTCTTTCAATTCATTGGAATTTCAAACGTTAACTTAACGAAATGCATAATGATGCACACAGAGTTTGGAATACCAATCCTCATCTTATACCTCCGGTTTTTTTTTTCAGATAGGTGAAGTACACGTATTTGCAAGGAAGGCGTCTGTAATATTAATAAGTGCTCGTGCACGCTCCAGTGAGCGATGACACAGAGTTGGCATAACCGAATGGATGAGATGCACTGATGATAAATCCGGTCGATAATCGTGGGATACGCCAGATTGGACAAGCTGCTTTAAGGTAAGAGCTGAATACAGGACAAAATATCGGTATAATCAGGCCCGTACGCAGGGGGATGCGATGCGGGGGTGCGGTCTCCACCCACCCCCAAATTCCACAAAAGGGGCAAAAGGTCCACTTTTTGCTTATTTTTTTGATAAAAAGGTCCAAAATGTAGAGAAAATTTGACAAGAAAATTTGACTGAGAAATGTAAAAAAGCACCATTTTAGAGGGGGTTAGGTCCACCTTTACCAAAAAGGTCCACGTTTTTCGAAGTCCCGCCCTCCCCCCCCCCCAAAAAAAAATCCTCCTTACGGCTCTGGGTATAGTTTATAAAACGGTTACTTTTAAAGATGCATTTCGTGATTCTACCACCTTCTGTTTTATTTATTTTCACTAATATTCCCAACATTTTAGTTGATTCCGATCTTGCGTTTTGGTGTTATACTTGTATCGCATTGTCCCATAGATCATTGTACTGTAATTTCTGTCCCTTAGGTCAGATTGAACACACATACTATACTTGTCCTCACGGTTCAGATAATACAAAAATTACAACTTTCTAGGATAAGTCGAGGGCACGAGGCTTTTTGATCATGAAATGCCCCTTTAAACAGCTGCTGAAATTAGACAAAAAATAAGTATTGTCGATTGATAATTTAAATATGACCGTAAATGGAAACCCCACCGCAAAAACCACTTTTATGACAGACCAACTCCGTGACTTCCAAATTTTATTGGACAGACGTCGCTATTATTAGCTCCAAATAATCCAAAGTATGCATAAATTTGAAACAACCGTCCTTGAGCTTGTCTCTCTGTTCTTCAGTTTTGGGGAATACCCTCTCATCCCTATTGGTCAATACTTGAGAACGCATATGACCCATTTTACACAATTATGCTAGGTTAGTAGTTTATAATTAATCCGTGTACACATATCATATCAGTGAATTAGTAAAGCCCTTCTTTATCTGATGTATTTATATAATATAATTTGACGTAATGCTTAACATATTAAGAGCAACTGTAACGCGGTTTGCAAATCACCCTCATGGACACATACTGCATGGATCTTCCATTTTATCACACAACCACTTTATTTTTATGTATATAGATATTGTGATTTTGTCAAGACTTTGGAATGCGTCAGATGCGGCATTCATAAGATGACCCCTTACAGTACCTACTCTGTGCATTTAAGATTAAAACGTCAATGAAAATCTGCGCCTGCGAGTACGTACTTTTGACATTTTGTCCTCTAACCCGCTGTTAACTACGGAGTCTTTGATTGAGTTCAACACTACTTTTTTGTGAAAGGCATGTATGCCAAGTAGGTACAAATTTAAACCTACTTCCGTATCTTTTCAGATTTTGGATGACACCTTTTCGTGTGGTAATTTAACGTTACCTATGAGTACGTGTTTTTTTTAACAAAATGAGGTTAAGAAAATAAGATACCCCATTAAGTATAATGCCCTAAATAATCAATGAAATGAATTGCATTCAATCATTGTTCCACTTGAATTGAGCTGCCAGAAATTAAAAATGGCACAAAGTTCGGTTTGGTTAAAATATGGATTACCTGCGAGTCCAATTTAAAAGCTGTGTCAGTTCCACAAGCAAAATAGATAGTAAACAATAATTTACGGAATTGGAACAGAGTGGTGCCCTCTTTGGTGACATTTGAACATCATCTTTGGCATTATTTTAGAAACTTTCATAATCTTCCAATAACTCTTCTTGTATACTACGTGTATATGGACCATGCTCAACCATGCATTATCAGTGAATCTTCTTTCCAGGATGGATCAATACTATTGACTTTTTTCAAGTGGATGATACAATGGATTTCCTCCTATGACACAATGGCCTACACCAAGCTGACTTTTGTTGTGTGTATCCTACTGCACTGTACTATCATCAAGTGTAATGTACTTCTACATGTTAATACCAATGCTACATGTAGTCATAGCTTCAGCAGTAGACTTGGTCATCACAAATTCCTGGGTCGAAATGTTGCACTTTATTCCAACTCCTACAGTTAATTTCAAACTCCAACTCTTAAAGGCAGGAGATGTTCATCCAAACCCTGGTCCTGGTGTTAAACCTGCACCCATTTTACTTCAGTCAATTCAAGGCCTACATACTCCTATACTTGTGAAGAATTACTCCATATAAATCAAAATGTGGATGCCAAGGCCCATATATCTGATACTTTATGGAACCATTTAGTGACTCTTGGAATAAACAATAGACGTCCTACACATCGTGGAAGTAAAGGAAAAGTTAAACATATTCCTAGCTTCCCATTGGATCTACCATTTGGAAAACTGTTACAATCATTCCTTCTAACACCACACTTCAGAGAAAAAGGTCACAACGTGCCTTTGGAATTCCCGTCTGTTGCAAACAAAACCACATTTTTAAGTATTATTTTATTGAGATGATATTGATGTCATGTGCATAACATAAGTCATGCTTAATGAAAACGGATGCTGTTGTTATTGGGGAGTGTACCCCCCCCCTACATATTCATTCTTAATGATCAAGAGTACTGATGACCACGGAGAATTGCTGTAAATACTATAAAACAGCAATGAAATTTCGGACATTCAAGACCTGATCTGATTGCTCATTCCTTTGAATATGCGTGCATTATGACCCGATAATGGTATCATTGTTGCATGTTATCGTCCTGATCCTTTCCCAAAAATCATCTGATTTCTTGGAAAGTTTGATGACTTTTGTTTCACCAATAATATCTCTACAAGGCAGTTTATTAATACTAGGCGATTTCAACATCCATGTTGACAACCTGATCACCCCGTCGTTAAGAAATTCATACATCTCTTGTTTTCCTTTGGATTATGTCAGCATCAGCCTGCGCCAAACACATAGGTGGGACATACTTTGGAGTTTGGTTTTGTAACACACTCCGATGATCTAGATTTATTGAATGAGTGTAGGGTGAAGGTTGACCCCGTATCTGATCATTATATGATCATTGTGTGCTAAATCACAAAAACCTGTGGCCTTCAAACTCTGTTTCTACTTGTCGAAATTTTCAGCGCATGGACCACCATTCTTTCAAAAAAGACCTCGCATCTGAATTTTGCAAAGTAACAATCTGTGATCAACCTTTGATGGGCCTGACCTTATTTGATTTGCTTTCACTTTCTGTGCTGGACAAACATGCACTCTCAACAAAGTCCCCTTAAGCTACGACCAAAGCAACCTGTTTATAATCATGATATCAATGTTAAAGACGTGTGAGAAGAAAATTGGATCGTAAATGTGCGTAAATCTAGTACTTAGAATGATCGTATGCTTTTCAAAATCAGAGGACAAAGTCAATACGGTTGATGAGGCTAGTAAGGTGGAGTTTTACATGTCCACTCTTGCAAATTCAGACGAAATGACGTGGTTAAACTGTTAACTCTGTGCGTAACAAAATCGCAGGATCTTCCCCCACTGACTCACCTCACGCTTGCAAATGAAATTGGCCATTATCTTCACGGAAAAGGTCCATAAGATCCGCAAAGCCCTTGATGAGCACTACCCGGTACGTAAAAGCGAACTCTGAGTTCAATGACTCGCCTACTGGCCGGGAATTGTTTGACGCACTTTGAAAGATATCTTAGATTATGTAATCAGCAAAAGTATAGTGAAGGGGTTTTTGCAAGTAAATCGTACCCTTGCACTATTCCTCGTGGCTTCTAAAGACATCTGGACATCTTGTTGCCTGCTCTAACTTCAATCATAAATGCATCTCGTTCATCTGACATCTTCCCTACTTCTGAGGGACTCCTTGGTCAAGCAATTATCATCCCATTTTGAAAAACCTTCCTTGGATCACCATGCTCTTAGTAGTTATCGGCCTGTATCCAAGATTAGATTTGTCGCTAAGCTCATTGAAAAAGCTGTTGCCACACAACTGAAACAACACATGTCCCTGCATAAATCTCCGAGAGCTTTACCAGTCGCATATAAACGCATACAGTACTGAAACTGCACTCGTAACGTTAAAGATGATATACTCAAGGCGATGGACAAGTCCTATGTAGTTTACTGGTGTTACGGACGTCCGCCCCTTCGACACCATTGACCATGATGTACTGCTTAAGAGAATGAATAATTGAGCTTGGGAATATCAGGGAAATGCTCTCCAGTGGTTCAATCCTACCTGTCGGATAGACAAAGTCTTGTATCCATTGGCAACAACTACTCTGATCTTCTGTTGAGGTTAGATTATGGACTGCCACAAGGTTCTATCCTATCCTATATAGGAATTGAACAGGGTTCAAGTATGTGCAGAAGAATGCTTGCACGGCGTGTATTCTCCATATCCAGAGAGGACCATATACCCCTGCACTTAAGAACTTCAACTGGCTGCCCATAAGGTAAAGGATTCAATTACACTCTGTCTTTTTGTCTTTAAGTGCATGAACAATACTGCTCCTGCTTATTATCTAATCTGTTGTCGCCATATGCTCCTCAAAGAACTCTACGTTCTGCTCAAGACATTACCCTCCTTAATGTAACAGAACAACAAGTCGTAGGGCAAAAGTCTTTCAGCGTCGCTGGTCCACAGTCGTGGAACAATCTCCCTCGTACTATAAGAGAAACTAGCAATATCTCTCAATTTCGTTGTAATCTTAAGACTCACCTTTTTCCATGCTAATATGTGGCTGTATCACTTGCGCTTTGATCTAGATGGAATAGCGCCATACAAATGCTAATTGTTATGTTATGTTATGTTTATAACTACCACGGCTAATTATGCTGCATTTTTCATTTTTTTTTTGGATATATCAACCAAAAAAGGCGTATTCGTAGGTAATTTTGAGGTAATTGTGCTGGTGTAGTGGCTTATCCACCGTGGAGTCAGTGTCTTACGCGAATTTGGTTGCCGACCCCTACCCTTCCTCGCAGGTTTTCGAGAACTTCGGTTTCCTCCTGCATCTAAAATTGGACTTCTTTCCATAAAGCCTTCTTTGTCGTTCTGGATTCGCTCGTTGTATTGTAGCAGCCTAACGCACTCCACAGCGGCGCCCTGAGCACTTCGATGGATAAATGGATTTGTCGCGCGTTATAAGAATTAAATATTATTATTTTGGTGTCGCAGGAGTTTACAAAACAACATTATTCGTGGCTATGTATTTGCTTTCAAATCAAATGAAAATGGAAATGAGTTGTACTCCACCAGCATGGCACCTCTGCCAATTGAGCTTAACAAGCCAGGGTTGGTACATGTATAGGAGCTGGTGGTACGGAGGTTGCCGGTTCGAATCCGGCCAATCGCGCATGTTTTTTTTTCAACACTTGCGTGCACTTTTTTTTCAAGAAAAGGTTAATAAAAATTGAGTACCGAATTGTCACTGTGAGTGTAATTGTTGAAATAGTTGCGTGCTTTGCCAAACAACCTAATTGGATAAGCCGATAATTCCCTAGATAAAAAATGGAAATGCATTAGTTTAGCTTATAATCAGGAATAAGTGGTGTACAATCTCATATAACTACTTCAATGAAGGAAAAAAGCATAGGAAAAATTATATGATGAAATTTGTCATACCGAGTCTCCCGACAAATAGACATACAAGCAGTGGCATCTCAAAATCTACACTAAACAGCTGAATGCGGGTTACACAAAAACCAGACAAGAATAAACAAAGATCAATAATATTTGTGTTTTAGGTAAAAAACTGTACAGGTCATTGTGCACATATCACGCTTATAAATATGGGAAATAATTCACAGGGTAAGGCTTTCTTTAAATCGCAAGTCGGAATTTTTATATGCAACGTTTAGAAGTACCGAATCAGATAAAATGTGCTACCTTTACCATGGACTCAAGTCAAGCCAAGCACTTTCAGTTATGTTAGCACATGAATGCCAGTAACACAAAGACCTGAGACTAATAGGTAATTCATCCCAATCAAATACCAAATATGAATTTGATGATTTCTTTCGATGTTGCGGACCACACACCTTCAAAGTTTAATTAAACACATACATTACATTATACATAGTACATCAAAAAAGCCAAAGGCATGTGACAAATTATATTCTCATTTAGTTAATCCACATGGTTAGCCATGCATGATAATAATCCTTTTGAATGAAGGGTAAAACAGATAGCCCGTTAATAATCTGTTACTCTTGTTTGCATGGGCTCATTACATGGCATTAACATTGATTATACACGAGGGTATATTCATTTGCTGCAAAAATCACACCATGGTCGCTGGGGAGTAAAAAACCTCATATGTACTTCAGTTCAAATGCAAAACTCATATGTAAAAGAGTGGGCCCAATACTAAAACCGCATATGTGTAATCTTTTGGTCACCTAAATCGAGGCAACAATCACAACAGCAAATCAAACGGAAGATTTCGCCTGTGCATCTTACAAACTTAGACTCCTCTATTAATTTAAGATGAAACTGTTTTCAACCATGTTCATTTTTGTTGTCTCCTGTAAATTTCAACATGAATTTGCTACTGGACCTGCCTGTAGACGTGGTCACAAATCCAATTCCTGTACATTTTTCATATATGATCTCCAAGCTTCCAAGGCTTGATCTACAATTTTTATGCCTTGATCTACATCTTTATCCTTGATCTACATCTTTATGCCTTGATCTACTTTTTTTCTTTTGTCAACCATGATGCCTAATGGTGCTGGGGGTTACAGAAGAGAATGCTAACTAGACGGAAATAAAAGGCAGAACGTTCTGGGAACAGGGAAGACTTACTTGCGATTAATTGTTTCATTTTGATAAAGATTTATAAATACCAACATTAGGGGCGCTGCCTGTGTTTATTCCATTACCTCTATACCATTTCGCTCGTTATGAGTTTAGCCATTATCTCCTTACTGTGATATACGTTTTTTATTTTTGTAAGAGCAAAGCCTTTAGGTTATTGATCATAGCACTTCCAATAATTTCTATTTAACGTCACACACCAATAGAAAAGAAGAAACAGCCCATTTATTAGAATTTGCGGTGCATGATACAAATGCATGGGCAGAATACCCGTTACTGTTATTTCCCTTTTCTAATAGTATCGTTAATTTCAAAGCCATATTATAATATTATACCAGTCAAACAATTTGAAGAATAATTAGGAATTGAATGATAATGGTAAATCTGAATATTTGTCACTGGGGATTGTTGAATATCTTTTACTCCACCTCCTAGTTGCTGCCTATCCATTGGTCACTTATTGGAGGAAGAGACTCGAGGTGACATTTTTTGGTCTTCTCGCTTGATAGGAATACGGGTTAGGGTTAGAGTAAGGTCGTGTTCATCTCCCTTGATGAGACTACGGTTAGGGTTAGAGAAAGTGTCATGGTCATCTCTCTTTGATGAGAATACGGGTTAGGGTTAGAGTACTGGTCATGGTCATCTCCCTTTGATGAGACTACGGGTTAGGGTTACTGTAATGGTCATGGTCATCTCCCCTTGATTAGACTACGGGTTAAGGGTTAGAGTATGTGGTACGTGGTCATCTCCCTTGATGAGACTATCGGGTTAGGGTTCGAGTAATTGTCATGGTCTTCTCCCTTTGATGAGAATAACTGGTTAGGGTAGATTAATGGTCATGGTCTTCTCCCTTTGATGAGAATCGGGTTAGGGTTAGAGTAATGGTCATGGTCATCTCCCTATGATGAGACTAGCGGGTAGGTTATAGTAATCGTCATGGTCATCGCCCTTTGATGATAAGACTACGGGTTAGGGTTAGAGTAATGGTCATGGCCATCTCCCTTTGATGAAATACGGGTTAGGGTTAGGAGTATAGGTCATGGTCTTATCAAAAGACGTAAAAAAGCACAGTCGATATACTTAACTTTGTCTCTTTCTATATTGCTAGAAACCAAGATTTTTTCTTCCGCTATGCGTTTCGGTGTGCTTTTACACATTTAACTACTTTTACTGCTTCGACCTATAGAGCTAATGTTGGTGGCACGTGTGGTGAACAACAGTCTGGGAGTTGTTATCGGCGGCTTTCAAAGTAACTCCGCAGGTCAAATGTCATCTAAAGGTCAACTTGTTTATAATTGCCTAGAACCACCAATTTGGCCAAAGGGGCTGTTGACCTCAGCACATAACAATACTGAGGTCACACAGTGTTAACTGCGCATTAAAGTCTTGAATTGACTTTGTAAATATGGGGTTATAAATTTTTGTGACCCCACTTTTCGGCAACCCCCACTTTTTCTGCACCCAGTTTTTTCTGAACCCCGACTATTCAAAAATGTTACACCAACAACCACCACCCACACATTACTCATCATTATTACCGTCAAATTATTGGATTAATTGACTGATTAGTAGGCGTAAATTACATTTTTTCACCATATTTATGGTTCGGTGATATATTGTCAACAATTTGCAGCCGAGCCTCGTCCTCGAATATAACAAAAACATTTGGAAGCAGGTCAATTCGTCCAAAACGAATTCGTCCCACCCAATTCGTCAGGTACCAATTGTTCCCAAGTACCAATGTTCCAGTACCAATTCGTTTCGTCTAAGTACGATCTCCCCCGTGGTACCCAATTCGGTTCCCCGGTATACACTAATGAATCGTTGTTAGAAGCACAGAAATCAATATGCTGTTGGGACGGAACCATTAATTAAGTTTATTAAAACGTAAATATCAGGAGTATTGTAATTGTGTTCGATTGTGCAATTTTTGTACTGGAATTGATCTCAAGCCGTATACTAATTGGGATTTCTAGAATGTCTCTATAAAATATAGGCCTATGTATTATTTACCTTAAAAAACTACGTGCATGTCAATCACGAATCAAACCGACGCACTGCGTTATTGTCCATGTGTTAGATGGCTTCAGAGTTCGACCAATCACGATCAATGTACTGTCTTTGGTGTTTTGTGCTGGGGGCTGTTGCGAAGTCTACATATTTCAAAACTTAATACAAAGTATCATGAAAAATAAAAATATAAGTTCACGAAATAAGAGTTGTATTTCAGCAAAATCGACTTATTTCTTACTGACTCGAGTTGACTTATAATTTTTCTCATTTTCTTGAGCTAGTATTAGTTCATTCTTCGTACCAGTGTGCGTCATTTTGAGTTGAGTGTTTGATATTTCAATACATTTAGTTGCAAAGACGTAGTTAAAATAAAATGTTTCATGTCAAAGGTGTTTTTAATTGTATTTATTTTTGTTTGTACTTTGGCTACGTTGCGTAGAGCGAATTGGGACGAATTGGTACATGGACGAATTGGTACCTGGACGAGTTGGGTGGGATGAATTGGTTTTGGGACGAATTGCCTCAGATTCAAACATTTTATCATATCACACATCATGAGCATTCAAAATCTTCCAGTTGCGATTTTGTTGACATGCGTCCTTGAGTTGATACCAAATTGAGTGAAAATGCAGCAAAACAACCACGATAAATCACGAATATCAGTATCAGTATCAATATGCAATCTGTGCATCAGCTGTGCGACAATCAAAAATCGAAATTCGTGTGATCGAATCCCGCGGTTTTTCCCATTATCCCATTTCACAAGGCAAAGCAAAGGTTTATAGTCTTTTTCTACAGTCGCTTATCAATAAAATACTTTAAAAATGACTGCACATGTCTATGTCGGATCCAGTAAAATCGAAAACGAGAGTAAACGACTGTAATTAAAGATTAAATGAAAAAACATTATTGGCGCCAGGAAAGTACGAGGAGCGGAAATTGTTTTAATATTGTTGCTTTTAAGTGTGTTATTTTCCTGGCAACGAGACTTGTTTTTCAGCTCAAGATCATAAACATAATGAAGGTGATATGGTATACTATCTTTCTATCGATTAAAAACTAAAATAAAGTCGGGGCAGAAATATGGGTGCAGAAAAAGTGGTGCAGAAAAGTGGGTGCAGAAAAGGTGGTCCAAAATGTACCAACCCGTAAATAATAGTAAGAGCTGTCTGTACGCCGGCCAAGTATTGATCAAGTTCGTATGGAAGCATAAAGGTGCCATTCCATTTGTCAAGATAGCCAGATAATTTTCTTAACATGACGACATAATATCACAAATATGGCAACATTTTCACCGATAAATGTTCACTTGGCAAGATAACTTTTCTCGCCATGACGACATCCTACTTTTAGTTAAATGACTTGGCAGTATTTTAGTTATCACCATGACGAATTCATATTTCAGGAAGTTGACTTGAAAAGATCATAGAACTCACCATACGAACATCGTACTTTAAGAAGTTGACATGGTAAGAAAATGTATTTCACCATGACGACATCTTACTTTTAGGAAGTTGACTTGCCAAGATAACATTTCTAACCATGACGACATCTTACTTTCACAAAGTTGACTTGAAAAGATGACATTTTTCACCATGACGGCATCTTACTTTTAGGAAGCTGACTTGGCAAGATATCATTTCTAACCATTTCTCAAGTTACAATTGTAAAATATTTAACATCAAACTGTAAATTTTACAGTTTCTTGTGAAAATATGCAGCAATTTGAATAGTTCTAACTTTTATTAGATTTTGTTGGAAGAACTGCTGCCAAATTTTTTTCTGTATAGAATTTACAGTATTTTTTTCTGTAAATTGTTTTCTTGCAATTAATGATACTATTAAATACTTCAAAATATTTAATCGTATCCTTGAAAATAGCGTATAATAACGTTCATTTGAAAAACAAAAGAATAATAGCTCCACGTTTAAATTTAGTCATGATAGACCCGGAAAAAATACGGATTTTTTTGTCTTTCCAACAGCCATTTTACTACTAACTTTACAGTATTTACTTTAAATTACAATTATTTTTTACAGTGTATTAAACCAGAGTGACAAGATGACTTTTAAAAATTTCTTACTTACACTGTTTACAAATTCCTATTTTACCAGACTTTACCTTTTAAATTACGGTAAACCCCAATTATTCAATAATCTTCACGCTTTATAACCTATACATCAACATAAAGTTCCAATTTGGAAGCAGAAAACTGTAAATAAACAGTGGCTATCCAATAATCTACACATTTTGAAAAGGTAGTATTTATACTCTGACCGTTATTATATTTTCCGTATATTACTCTTTTGTAACTAATGTTTTGAATGTAGGATCCGACTATGAAAAACGTTTTTACTATAAAATGTGTTAAATAACGTCGTAACTAACGTCCTTAAAAAATGCAAATCTTATTTTCACCATCTTTTTTAAAATGTAAAAAAAAACGCAAAAAATAAATAATATAATTAATTATTTAGTTTTAATTGAAAAAAAAGGTATAACACACACAGATATATATATATTTATGTTAGACTGCCTATCAGTAAGTCTGTAGTCTAGTGCAATAGGTTTAGGACTTGTAATCTTAAGGCCCCTGGTTCGAATCTATGTAAGGTACATGTATTAAGTTTATTCATATGATGATTAAGTAATTGGTGCACTTAACATGTGGTACATTAACTCATACAAAATAAAGTGGTTTCAAAATCTTCATTTCTTCACGTTTTCCCTTTATTATTATTGCCTTTTTTCTCAAAATTGTTTGCCTGAAATATCCTTTTTTTTACAACCACGTGGTAACGTAAATACAACGTTGTTGTATGATGCCATAGCGACAACGTGAACATTTGGTCAGAGGATTTAGATAACGTATTAATTCTAATATTGTTTAAACAAGTCAAAACAACAATACGCTTGAAGCTGAGATTTTATTATTTTACGTTCCTTGCCAATAGTTTGTATTTTTACGGCTCAGTTATTTACACACATTCTGTCATGTAGTGAGTCCCAGCTGCCAGTCAATGCCGTGTTTTACAGGTTTATTTTTAACAGTGTAGAGCTCTTCTCACTCCATTTTTTTTTAAATCATTAACTAAATTCGTACAAACCTCGGGTAAGTTATAGTACGCATGACTATTCAAAAAGGAAATAAGGGAAATTGCCAAATCAACTCCCTAAACGTGAGATGCCATCTGGTGAGAAATATCATCTTGCCAAGTTAACTTGTCTGACGAAAATATCGATCATTTGTGAGATACATTTCTTACCATGTCAACTTCCTGAAAGTACGAGGTTTGTTATGATGAATATACTATCTTGCCAAGTCAACCTCGTCTGAAATGTGAGTCGTCATTATTATAACTGAATATAGCCCAGTCATTAACAAAAAAGCATGAAGTCCTCATGGTGAGAAATGTTGATCTTGCCAAGTCAACATTTATCGGTGAAAAAGTTGCCATATTTGCAATTTTTATGTGTCATTTAAGAAACTTATCTGCTATCTTGACAATGCGAATGGCACCAAAAAAAAAAGTTTTATGCTTCCTCTATAAGTGTCGAGAACCCAATTCACCGACTACTCGCCTTTAATAACAAGACAAGTAATTGAAAAGTTAGACAATATGCGTTTGAGTTTGGACACAAACGACTGGTTTTATGCCCTTTCCAATTTTGAATGACATTATTAACCTTTTTTCCATCGAAGATGGTATAAAGTCAAAGTAGATAAAAGCCACCACATTGCAAGTTATCCTAGCTAAGTGCAGTAAGCAAATGATTGGCAGAATATCACAGTCATGCACATAGTTGGGTGGTTGTCTCATGTAGCACTACAAAGTTCTCTGGTTCCCATTATTTTAAGAATTAAGGACATGGTGTATGCCTACTAGGAGATTAATTTACATTTCCTAAGCAGCTAGAAACAAAATTTTTGATTGGATGACCGCCCACCCATCACAGTGGACAACTTCTCATTGACGTGTAATGGATGATCTGAGTGTGTACAATGCCCAGATAACGCAAGCGTTGATTTAAAACCCGTTTCCTGTAAGTTTGAAGTTTGTAATCTCGGTGTAATGGGCTGTGGTTAAAGTATTTAGGATCTATTTGATTGATAAACTACCCACAATGTTCCACATTGCTGCATGAACAGTCATAACAAGGGATTTGTAGGGTATGAAAATCACTTAAAGGCTCTACCAAGAAATAACCCAGCTCAGACTCTATAAATGCTTATTTCTTCGAAATTGGGGCAAATTGGCCAAAGTACAGTATGAAACTGCCCCCGGGGGGGGGGGGCACTCAAATGAAATGAAATGGATACGTGTGTAAGCCTGATGTTTCCAAACCCAGGGGCATTCGGTGACAGGGACGGCAAAAAATAGGAGTCTTTGAGTGTATTTCAAAATTAAAGGTTGATGCATGAGTAAGGTTGATGCCTGGCATATATACTATGGTTATATAATCTCTCTAATACGAGAAGGGTTTCCTTTTATCTCAAGTATTTACACTAATATTAAGTACTAACATCCTCGCTAAGCGAAATAATCCATGGATGAACGTAGATTTCTCGTTGGAATATAAAGTTTAGGTAATATAATTAGATGGCACGACGACGAAGAGATGTGTTTACATACGAAGTAATTTTATGAGTTATTCTCTAAACCAATGGAGATATGAAGACACTAGAGAGGCAGATTCATGTCGTTGTCTACTCTAACGACAGTCTGGTAGACATTTTGAAGGCGTTGAAAACGAAGTATGAGTGATTTTGGTATGGAAGATAACAGCCCATTACGTCGGCCGCGTCCAGTGACGTATATTTGAAAAATCGCTTTTCGAGAAAACGCGGGCTTGTTAACCTCGTGCTCAAGGTAGATTTGGTGATAGATAATATTCAAGAACATCATTGGTCCTGACCTAGGCTCTGGAACAAGCTTCCAGTTAGCATTAGACAAGCGCCTTCAACTAGTGTCTTGCTTGTTAGCATTAGACAAGCGCCTTCAACTAGTGTTTAGCTTCCGTTAGCATAGACAAGCGCCTTCAACCTAGTGTATTAGCTTCCCGTAGCATTAGAAAGCGCCTTCAACTAGGTTATACTTACATGTAGTTCATGCATGCTTTCACGTTTTTTTAACTTTGGATTTGTTTAGTTTTCTATTTTGCCATGACATGTTCAAATTAATTTCGTATTTTAAGGATTTGTTATACGGCGCTGTCTCTCTGTAGAGCCGCTATATAAATGCATGTATATGGATTAGTCGGGTGGGAGGTCCCAAATTATGCCCTGACAGTAAAGTTGATATATACACAATGTTTTTGTGAAAATGCAAAGAGTAGGGTGTGTAGAATAGAATCTGCCGGGTGCCACTGGGCATTACGTGGGCATTTTGAGAAATCCAAGTGGCGTCGCCATAAATGATAATTATTATATCAACCCTATATATCCAAACTATGGAGGTACGAGCTATACATTATAGGATCCAATGAACACGTGTATGGCAATTGTAACATTAAGTCATACTTCAAATTCAAATGGAAGCCAAATCTAATCAATTTAAACTATTGCCTATAACAGCAAATACCTGCGATAAAAAATAAACATGCAAGTACTAGTATTATGTTGTTTAGATACACTAACTGTTCTATGATACTTTTAAAGGTAACATGACGTCAATCAATATGGTACAGCCAAACAAGTGAAATTGTCAAAAAACACTGACACAAATATTAAATATTACTCAAGTTTAACTTAAATTGTGTCAATTGAAACAATAGAAATGTAACATGATCATAACTATGTGATACCAGGTAATCCGATGAATAAAAAAGTGTAAATTATAAATGGAGATGAAATATATGTGAAAAAGAGTAATTCCTATGGTATTGAAAACTTTGCACATATTGGTTTGATCGATTTTGGCGCATTTAAAACAAATTGAAATGTATGTTTACATGGTAAGGATCAAAGTACATTTCTAATGTCATTGGCCCATGGATTTCGATTGGACGGCTGTAATACTTATAAATATTGTGTTCAAGTATTTTGTGAAGATGTTCACGTTTTTGGCGGCCATATGATTGACGCAATGTTACAAATTTAAAGTATCAGGAATATTATTTATTGTGGTTCTAACAACATAACTAGTAGTTCAACTCTATTTTTATCGCAGGCATTTGTTGTTATAGGATATTTAAATTAGGGATTGGCTTCCAGTTTGAATTTGAAGTATGCTATGACTTAATTTACAAGGCCATACACTTCTTCATTGGATAAGATGTATATCAGTGAACTCCATAGTGGATAATCTAGGGTCTGATATATTATTATCATTAAATGGCGACGCCATCTTGGATTTCTTCAACAATGCCACGGATGCCCGGTGGCACCCGGCGAATTCTTATTCTACACGCCCTAATCTTGCTATAATTTTCAGCAAAAAATTGTATATATACTAATTCAACACTCACCGATACTCATTGTACATGAGCTACCGTGGGTGAGTTCGTGATCAACCCCACAGGTGATATGCAAATTAACGCGTCACGCCGGCGCAGTGATCACGGAAGTGCGTGTACGCGGTACGCTTAAGTCGACGCGCTGTTCGTAACGTTTAGAACTCTGACTACCGACGCGAAGTACACCAGGTGCAACTGCAAAGCAAAATCTAAAACTATCGTTTTGCTTTTAGATTTTGTTTAAATATTGGTCTAAGGAAAGCTTTGTCGATCTGGGACAATTTAGTGTGTATAAGTGGAGAAATTATGTTCTCAGTCGGTACATGATATAATAAGTTTCATCAGATTTTCGTTGTTGAAAGTGATACACACATGGTTCAGAGTGTATTCATAATCTCACAAATCACACTCTGGCATCCGATGGCGTCCTCGTATTTTTAAATCCCGCTCGGCGGCTAAAGTCCCCCCTCGCGGGCATAAAAATACGCGGACGCATGGATGCATCGTTGTTGATTTGGTGATGAACCACTCTGTAACATGTTTGAATCCCTAACTGTACGTCACCTAATGTTCTACTGACGTATATATAAACATCCACTCTGATGCTAAAAGGATTTTGGGCAAAATATTTCTATAAACTAAAGCCTCCACATCAAACAATTTCTAGATCCATGGTCCGCACCAAAAAAGTTAGAGTAACTTTCGTGAATATCATTGAAATAATCAACAAAGGATTTGCTCTCGTGACACCACCCATGTCCACATAAGAAGCCTCTCCGGGCTTAGCCAGGTAGCCAAGATTTGTTTACATGGATTGGCTTAGCCAGGTAGCCAATATCTTTACATTGATTGGCTTAGCCAGGTAGCCAAGATCGTTCTTACATGATTGCTTAGCCAGGTAGACAAGATCGTTTACATGATTGGCTTAGCCCTGTATCCAAGATCTTTTACATGATTGGTTTGCCGTAACAAGATCTGTTTACATGATTGGCTTCTAGGCTTACCAGGTAGCCAAGATCTTTTACATGATTGGCTTAGCCAGGTAGACAAGATCGTTTACATGATTGGCCTCGCCAGGTAGCAGATCTTTCTATTACATGATGGGTTAGCCAGAGCCAAGATCTTTTACCATGATTGGCTTAGCCAGGTAGACCAATCTTTTACATGTAGTTGTGGCCTTATAGCCAGGTAGCCAAGATCTTTTACATGATTGGCTTAGCCAGGAGACAAGATCGTTTACATTATTGTCTTCCCAGGAGCCCAGATCTTTAAATTATGGCTTATCCAGGTAGCTAAATCTTTACAAGATTGGCTGAGCCCAGGTAACCAATATCTTTTCATGATTCTGTATTGTTGTTGTTGTTTCTCTCATATGGAATTTTTCCCCAATATTACCATTTTTGAGTTAATCGATCCATTGGTGTTGTATTAAATTTGTCCATAAGACAATGTGGTGAACCACATTTCGAGACGTTAGTGATATCAAAAAGGAAACAATTTCTGAGTCTTAAGTGGAATATAGTAGTTCCACAATGGGATAAATGATGGGGCGAGCTAGGTTTTCGATGGGTCCCCCACATTAAAATAAGTTCCAATGACCTAGTCTTACATGACTTTTAGAAGCCATCAAAAGTCACTGACTTATGTGTATTAACCGATTTTTACCCAAGATTTAAATTTTCACAAAGGTAATTTTTGGTCAAATTAATCAGTTTGGATGTTTAATATTTCCAAGAAATGTATACTCAACTTTACTTTAAACTACGTATGAAACATGCACTAACAGTAAAGATACAGACAAAAACACTCACATTTGAGAAACTATATCACTTTTCTTTCAAAGACAAGAGAGATCATATCTGTAATAACCCATTTATTGAAAGCATACGCTTATGGAAATGATTGATATTCTACAACGTTAAATACTTACTTGATTTACTTTGACAATTAATATCACACAATCGCATGATATAGCTGTGATCACATATGCATAATATATGACGATTACACTACATACACGTAACCTCAATCTAAAGCCGGGTAAGCGCCCCCAAATGTATTTAGACAATATGTATCGATCTTTCATAAAGCTTATTGGTAAGAATCTGTGGCTACTGAAATTCATTGAAATAGGGTAGGATGGCACGTGACAATTTGTTAATAAGTTAGCGCAATTCGTTTGCATAATTCGTACGAGGGAAAATTGCTTCCGAACAATCCGATATAATAAAACGTGTAATTATCGTTATGTTTAGTCAGCAGTACGCGCTCGTGATTTTTAGATGAAGGACATCTCAAGAAACCGATAATCCAAGACTCGGTTAGACATTCTATTTGAATTTAAATATGGTCATGAACGTTCCACTTCGTTTAGGAGTGTTTGTCTGTGGTGTGTGTGTGTGTGTGGTGAGTGGTGCGTGTGTTGTGTGTGTGTTTTGTGTGCGTGCGTGTGTTTGTTTGTTAATTTTAATGTAACAAATGACATTATCGGCTCTAGTCAACTCCCGTGCGTGAAGGGTTAATGCCACAACAGAAAGTGGCCGTTGGCCAAAGATGCGTGTAGTGATAGCACCCTTGCGAATTGACCAAGCAATGAAAACCGTGCTTCTCAAAACATCACGTATTTTTACCCGTCCGATTCTATGGCCAAGATGCTTATCTTTATATAGACACGACTTGGTGATGCTATCGAGAAGGATTTATGGATTTACATATGTACATCCTAATTTATTTTCAATGTGTCATTTCATGGTAATGCCTTGAAAATATTAAACTATACTCAGTTAGTTGTTAAAGCATACTCATCGGATATTATGTGTCATTACTGACTAACATCATTTCAAAAATCGTATAGGCCGTTCACGGGACCGTTTTTTCATCTGAGTTTACAAAAACAACCTCTTATTTATTCTATATCCTTGTCCTAACAAATCTGCAGGTTGCGCCAGTATCAGTATCATCGCATTAGTTGGGACTTTCTCTATCTGTATTAAGGGCCTCCCAACAACGTTATTGGCATTCAATTTAGTCTTTAGAAGCGTAAAACTGTCAAAGATCCCATGGCGTCCCTACACTGTCATGACTGTGAACTGTACAAAAGTGCAGCATTGGAAAAGGTAGCTTAAGCCATGTATCCGGTCACGATAATATTTTTCATTCAAAGTGAAAACAATATCAAGTTATTCCTGGAACACCTCATAATTTGTTTTGTTGTACAAAGCTAGCGTTTAATTGCGTTCTTGGTAAAGATTTTCTCTTTTCATATCTGGCCTTGGTTATTTTAGCATTATCCAAACCCAGACCAATTAATTACACTTATCATTTAATATGCATGACGATACGACATGAATGCCAAGGTCTTTGTGCACAAGCAAATATTTCGCGTCTACCATTATCGTCCATTATCAATTACCCGCTAGGTTATAAATTCACTCAAATGACACACTTTTACATTATGTAAAAAGCACTTACTAATGCAAGCAGCTAGGGTACGACGATAACGAACATTAAATGTGGAAAAAATAGAATGGTCTTTACCTCACAGAATTGTATGCCTCATTTTCAGAACCGTCTCTAGTACAGCCAATATCCTTGTAACACACAAGGTACAAAGGTACTTAAGAAGTTTAAAAGTAGAAGCACTTCTAATTTAGATTTAATTGTATATTTCCTGGATAGATCACATCGTGTAAAGGAGAGCTTTAATCTCCTACGGTTTGGCGCTGGTCCTCTGCAATTATCTTTGTGGCTTTGGGTCTAATCAATATTTTTTGTCAATGCATCAAAATTTGCGATAATCGTATTTTTAAATAATGATGAGACTAAAGCAGTAAATCTAAAGTTTACCTTTAATTCTTGTCCTGTAACTTTTTTTTTTTTATTTAAGGAATTTATTGTAAATTTATAAATAATGTCTCAAAAAAAGGTTCAAACGATGACCTTTCTTTCTTTTTTTAAAAACGAAGTCGGGAAAAAAGCATAACAATCTACGAAATAAAAAATGGGGAAAATTGATGTATAATAGTATGAGTGAAAGCGCGAGGCTATATGCTATTGGAGTTAAGTATAATAACTATAGCGCATTACTATGTCTCATCTGTGATTCAACTGTATGTGAATGCTTCACTTTTACGGTAAATCTGGTGCGATGGCGATGTTTCAAATACATTTGGACCGTGTGTTGTTATTTTTCTTTTCCAGATGGCCGAGCTTGTGGCGATTTCAATCGCTGTGCATATTGACAGGCAGTTCAAAAATGTATTTGTAAGACTTGTTATTCGTATCTACAACCATAGGCTAAATTTCACTAGATTTACAATTATTAACCCATTTTGTTTATGTTCCCAATGTTCTTAAAACGGTTGTCATAAGCAACGCTCAGGTCAGAAAAAATATCGACAGAGTGGAGAGGGTTTGATCTGGATTACGGTGAAACCAAACAGTTTTCTTTAATCTATTAGTGACCTGAGCGAGTTAAAATATTCAGTTGGTTTTAAGTTACTCGTCCGTCTCTAATCGTGTTATTTCGTATTCTGCACACGTTATATTTATCTCATTATCTTACTGTAGTCATTTTGCTGGGCAGTTGTTGTGACGCTGATAAAATGTGCAACAATGACACCGCTGAAGATATATTTTGGCCAAATACAAACTTTGGCGATAATGCTACCGCCGCCTGCCCTGTGGGCATAGGTAAGAACTATTAATAATTGTAAAGCGTATTGTAATATGTAGTTAAGGTATAATTTAAGTATTTGTAATATTTGTCTGTATTATTTGTGGCTAAGGGCATCATGTCCTCTTTTAGAGGAGGAACACGGACCCACGTCAAACATCATCGTTTACCCCTCACTACAGAAAAGGTTTGACACCTTTGGTAGTTAGTATGGACCCTGTATATCAACAGTAGGTAGTTAGTACTCTCAAATTGTGGTGTCACTTTTCAATAGGGCCAATTTAAGGTTACACAGGGGTAAAAGTTTTAGAATGCTCCAATCATGTTGATATGGTCGTAGATGGTACAAACTATACATTTTGGGAATTCTTATGATTAGATAGACAATATGGCATACATTTCAACATGATTAGGGCATTTTAAAAGTTTAACCCCTGTGTAAACTTAAATTGGCCCCTATTGAAAAAGTGACACCACAATGTGAGAGTACTAACTACCTAGCATTGATGTAGAGGGTCCATACTACTACCAAAGGTTTTAAACCTTTTCTGTAGTGGGGGGTAAACGAATTCCTTAAATAAAGGCCCTATATATTCTGCTCCTGCCTATTTGTAATACAAAAAGTAGCTGTACTGTAATTTTGTGTATTTACGCTACATTTTGCTGGATACTAAATCGCATGTATTTGCAATACAGTTTATTGACAAAGGACTTAATTTTTCTGACCTCCGTTCTCCTTGATCATTGCGTTTTGTATAACAACAAATATATCTAGTATAGCATTCAAGTCAAACCAATGAAATCCAGTTCCTGTGCATTTTTACTTACATTCCTTCTTCTTCTCCACCCCATATCATCCATGCTGGGGGGGGGCCGTCCCAAGGCCTCTCCCAACTGAACCCAATTATCTCTGTTCTGCTTGTCTAGACCATGCATTGGTTCCTGTCTGGCTGACTAGCTCATCTCTCCATCTTGAATGGGGTCGTCCTCTTTTCCTCTTTCCAAATAGTGGTTGCTATTCTGGTGTTCAACGACTCCATCGATTATCCGATACTCTTCCAAGATGTGTCCTGCCCGCTCCATTTTTGTTTGTTTTTTGCTGTTGTTACTGCATCATTTACTTGTGTTTGATCTCTTACCTATTAGAGCATCAGCCCAGAAGGTTTTGGTTAGACGAACGAGATCCAATATCTGAACACGGGAAAATTCAGAGAACAATATAACTTTTTGCAAAGATGAAAGTCTGCCGGGGACCCGTTTGTTGCGTGTAGCCCCGGGAGGGGGGTAAAGTTCTATGGGGGCAAATGTTTTGAACTGCTCAATCTCAGAAATTGTATCTCAATTATTCCTTGTAACCAAGAGTAAAAGTCAATTGGGTCACAACGCGTGTGGTGCAATCCTTATCCAAGATATTTGGGAAAATAGGCCTCAAGGCAGTTGTTTTATTCAAGAAGGCGTCACCCGTTGCAAATCCCCGATTGTTTGTTAAAAATATTTTTTTTTAAATTTTTAAGAGACTGAATCCAAATATGAAATGCTTTTTGCACTTTCGGCATCTATTTGTTGTTAAATGGAAGGGGTACAAAATTCCTTGTTGGACTCTATGGGGACGGGGGAATTATACCCCTCCTTATGAAAGGGAACCAACCCTAGCAAAATAAAAGCAATATTTTTAATCATATCATTACATTGTTTTTTTAGATTTTTTTACAAAAAATCTTGGTATTACAATTGTTGACCTTTCTTGAATAAACAAATGACCTTTAGCCCTATTTTCCCAAATAACTTGGGAAAGGAAGCACCACCCATGTGACCCAATTGACGTGTTTACTCCTGGTAACCTAAGGAATAATTATTGAAGCCTAATATGTCATTAGATTTAGAGCAGTTCAATATTTTGACCCCATAGAAACTTTTACCCCTCTCATTGTGGCTACACGCAACAACGGGACTCCGGCAGACTTTCAGTATTCCAAAGTTATTTTTTCTCTGAATTTTCCCGTATTCGGCTATTGGTATCTCGTTCGTCTAACCAAACCTTCTGGGCTGACGTGTCTATCTCTGTGGTTTTCATATCTCTCCTGGTGTATCCAAGCATCATTCTTTCCATACTTCTCTGTGTAGTTTGGATTTTTTTCTCTCCATTTCCGTATTCCATGACCATGTTTCACTACCATATATGTCATGGCTGGTATATGGCATGGTTGAAGAAGTTTTCTTTTAATACAGTTGGGTATTTTTTGTGCTTTAATGTAGATTTGTGATGGCTGAATTCCTATCCATCCTGCTTGCGGTTTTCTCTGATTTCCTGTGTTTACACATCGCCTGAATTCATGCCCTAAAAGAATTATATTTTGTAATATCTTTATTCCAATTTTCGCTTCCAATTTTAATTTCCTTCTGATTAGCAAAGCTGTGAACATGACTTTTGTTTTGGACATATTCATTTTTAGACCCACCTTCCTGCTCTCACAACCAAGCTCTGCCAGCATCTCCGCCATCTCAACTGCTTCGTATGAGATGATAACTATGTCCGTCTGCAAAGCGAAGATGGTTAGTTTGGAATTATGTATTTTGTTGCCTAGGTCTTGCCTTTCATTTAACAGCTCGCTTGTAAAAAAAAGCTGCAAAAATGGTGGAGACAGAATGCGCCCAACGACACAAGACCCCAAACCAAAATGTTACTTCTTTGGTTTTCAGTTGTCACTTTGTGGTACCATGCAAGAATCTTGTGTATTGATTTTAACAAAGAATGATTTCCTTTGATTAGCGCGAAAAGCCACTTGCAATGTGGTCCCCATATGCGTTTCTCAGTACATTCAATGGCCGCTGGGAAACTCCAAGCGCAACTTTGGTTTCGGCTTGCGTCTTTCGGATACCAAGCACTCTTTCTCAGTTGTGCATTGAATGGTTAGGAAGTCCTACTTCTAGTATTTAGGTTTTTGCGCAGTGAGAAGGTATCACGTTTCAAAGCATGCTAAGATAATTTGTTTCTTTGGTCCTTTAATTTATTCAACTTATCCCTACATGTACGGAATATCAAAAAAAGAGATTGGAAAAATAAAACATGGACAATCAAAATAAATAGATGCAATAATTTTAAACATAAGAATGTATAATGGTCTCTACTGCTGAGTAACCCCATGAGGCTTATTAGCAATGTGTCCTTAAATAAGTCATTAATGATATAAACACGGGAAAGAAATATAATAAAGGAACAAATATTGGTCTGATACACGACTTTGAGCGGTTATGGTGGTAGATACCAAAAGGAAATCATACGCCACAGGAAGGGCCTCAGAAGCCGGGAGCCTGATGTAGTGGTAGCTAGACAGATGTCTACCTTGCCTAGCTGTCTGTGTGTTGCATTGGTAGGCTTGTGGTGTTTGTGGTATTAGTGGAAGGAGCTAGGACCAGGGTCAAAAACATCATTCGTTTACCCCTCACTACAGAAAAGGTTTGACAACCTTTGGTAGTTAGTATGTACCCCTCTAAATATCAACGCTAGGTGAATGTCTTATTCCTTCCCCTTTTTTTTGCCCTTTTTTTTGGTTTTTTGGGTTGGTTCCCCCTCTTTTCCCCTTTAAAAGAAAAGTTTACACAGGGGTCACAATTTTAAAATGCTATCAATCAATGTTGGAGGGGGGGGAAGGTAGGGGGTAGTCCAGTTGGACGAGGGGAGAATAAATGTATGCCATACATTGTCCCGCGCTCTGGGGTTGGTGTTGCCGCCTAAGGGGATTACCAAAAATGTATAGTTTTGTAGCCGATCTATGCCAATGGTTTTTGGGTGGTTATAGGGTAAAATGGCTAAACTTGTAAGCAGGTCAATTTCCTATTTGTACAGGGGTCAAAATCGGAAGTTGCTCTAATTTTTGTTGAAAATGATGCAGTTGTTTTCTGTCTACTTAAATGAATCAAATAAGGAATATTTGTACCATCTGCAACTGCATATTTAATGTTATGGACAAATGTTCAAAGGTCACATAGCCAATTGTTGTTGACCTTCCTTTGACCCTTATCTCGTAGTAATCATTTAACAAATACACCTATACTTTAGGGTCCTCTTACCTCTTAATAACTTGCAAGTATTTAAATTAATCAGAATTAACCTTTTAATGTTGACCCCTGTACAAATCGAGATTTGACCTTTTTTACATTTTAACCTTATAACTCCAAAACCAATGGTCGTATGTGGTACAAACTATACATTTTTTGGAATCCTTATTATTAGATGGACAATATGGCATACATTAAACATGATTGGGGGCATTTTTAAAAGTTGACCCGTGTAAAACTTAATTGGCCCTACTGAACAAGTGATACCATAAAATTTGAGAGTACTACCTACTACATTGATGTAGAGTTCCATACTAACTACCAGATGTGTTAAACCTTTCTGTAGTTGGGAGGTAAACCGAACTCCTTAAATAGGCCCCTATGATATTCTCTGTTCCTGCTCTATAATTGACGTAATGTGTGTGTGCATTGGTAGGCTTGTGTGTGTTTATGGTTTGACGTATTGTGTCTTGGTAGGCTTGTGTGGTTTGTGGTATTCACCGTATTTGTGTGCATTGTAGGCTTGTATGTGTTGTGGTATTCACGTTTGTGTGCATTCGTAGGTTGTGTGTATTAGGGTATTCACGTATTGTTACAATCCATCTAGTATTTCAGAGAAGTGTTCTCCACCAAGTACATTTTCGGAGGTAACAATGATGCTGTTGCCGTTGCTGTTGACGTTATGTTGACGTTGTTGTTGCCGTTGCTGTTGACGTTTTCGTTGACGTTGTTGGACGTTGTGTTGACGTTACTGTGACGTTGTGGTTGACGTTGTTGTGCCGTTGCTGTGACGTTATTGTGACGTTGTTGGGACTTTGGTGACAGGTGCTGTTGACGTTATGTGACGTTATTGTTGACGTTTTCGTTGACGTTGTTGTTGACGTTGTTGTTGCCGTTGCTGTTGACGTTATTGTTGACGTTGTTGTTTTGGGACTTTGTTGACGGTGCTTGTTGACGCGATTGTTGACGTTATTGTTGACCGTTTCGTTGACGTGTGTTACGTTGTTGTTATTGTTATATATAATATTTGTTACCATTGTTTGTTTGTATGTTTGTTTTTATAGGCGAGGCATACCGCGCATGCTCTAAGGATGGACATTGGCAAACATTGAATACAAATGCACGCTCTGGATATACTGGAGACCTTACGCCAACAGGTGGGTGTTCCGTGCCACATGTTGTTATGCCTTTATTTTTTTTATTATTCATGTTTGCAGTGCTGTCACGGGCAAAGGGAAATTCACTATTGAAGTGCAGATAATGGATTCCTTGCAATAAATTTGGATCCAAACAAGTCATAGATATGTTAACATTTATGTTATAGCTACTAAATGCCAACGTTCAATCGATTAGTTTACATCTGTTAACGTTTATTGGTAGAGCTTCTTAATGCCAACGGTTCCATCGACGAGTTTCCATCTGTTAATATTTATTGTTATAGCTTCTTAATGCCAATATATCCGCTTTACCCTACCCCCTCCTACCCTTCCCTCCCCTTTTGTATGATATCTCTCGTTCGCGTCACCTTTTCCTCCTCTTGCCCACTCTACGTCTAATTCATACTTCTCCAGCCCCCACCCCTACACCTTCTTCACCCCCTCCCCTCATCACTTGTTTCTTTTACCTCAGTCCCGCATTCCTATTCCACCGTTCTTGTCGTGTCCCAACTGAGCCTAATCGGCGCTCGTCCCGTTTGTCCCCCCATCTCCCCTAAACCCTCCTTTTCTCTCACCTTCCCCCCACCCTTCGTCATCACTCTTTCCTCCCTTTATACCTCCCCGTTCAATCATGATGTTTTATTGTTAACATTTATTGTTATAGCTTCTTAAGGCCAACGTTCAATCATGAGTTTCATCTGTTAACTTCTATTGGTACAGCTTCTCAATGCAATGGTCCATGGATGAGGTATTTGATGTAGCAGAAGAGCTGGTCACTGTGAGTCATACAAGGTTACTCTTTCTGTCACTTGGTGGCATGTTTAGACATTATTCAAGATCTAAGCAACAACCAATAACAGAGAGTACTAACATTGACATTGTAAAAGGCTTAATACAGGTTAGTTGCCAGATGTGTTTGCTGTATTATTGGGTACGGTGTTTTTTGGTGTATGTATGTTTTGTTTTTACTTTGTACTTGTAATTGTTTTGTTTTTTCTTGTTCGTTTGTTTTATGTTGGTTTATTTTTTATTTTTTTTATTTTGTTATTATTATTATTTGCTTATATCGTATTCATGAATAGTGGGTTGCCCTTTTCTCATATTTCCCACGGAAATTACCTTTTAAAAAAACACTAACATCAATTTTATTTATGGTTCCATAGACATATACTCGAGATAAAGTTATTTCCAAATGAAGTTGGATTTGATGGTGTGTTCTTATGTTATGAGCAAACGTGTTCACGGTGCCATATGAGTTCCACTGTGTTGTAATTTTTAAAGTTTATTTAGAGAAAATAAGAAAAAAGTACGGTTCTTCCAGAGTATATCGATTCTGCGCGTAAGATAAGAAACATACTCTACTTATACAAAAATATTACCCTTTCATTGTAATGTCTGGAGGAACGAGGCTGTGGAAATTACCTTTTATTTATGTGAAAACGTTCCAGGAAATGGTATAAGTAAGCCGCTAGCCGTTGCTTGAGGCAAACACGAGATTATGTGACGAGTGAGTGGTAAAACAAAACCGGTTTCAATGGCGGATATTTCATTTTACACTGGTTTTCTCAGTTATTTTGTTGTGCAAATATGAATAAAAATTTGTGTGAAGACCCATGGCTAGAGCCGTACACACCTGTCTTCTATAACACAGTGTAATGTCTAAGTTAGATATGAGGTAATACTTAGTAGTCTATTGAGAAATCTAGCAGCTTCTAGGGAAAACCGGGGGAGTAACACAAATTAGGTCTTTGCTGAAGTTAGATTGAATAGAAAGGTTCATTCAAAACCGGGCGTTCCATTGGCCAAGGAATAGCAAAATTGGCTGATATATGTTAATAATCTGCACTTGAGAATATTTCACGTTGGGTGGGTTGTGAAGTGGTGTGATTACTTGGTATCAAGGAGGAATCCGGGACATGCTTTACCGCTGGAGAAAGGAATTAATGAAATTAACTGGTGGACAGGCGGTGGGATGATCTACGTTCACTTGGTGCATAGATTGGATACCTTACTGTCTTCGGTGGGTGATCTACTGTTCTACCAGATAATATCACTGTTACTGTGGAGAGTATTGTTAACCAATGGTACGGGACATTTCATTCAGAATTCAGATTTCAGATTCAGCAATTATTACCACTAACATACTAGCAACATACATGGGCCAATACAATAGTAGGTGACCATACAGAGCAGAGCTCGAAAAACTCTGAACCCACCTTAAGAACATTTAAAAACAATTAGCTAATAAAAAATACAACAACCACAATAAAAGTGCAAAGACAAATACAACAAGATTGACGGGAACGCAACAAGTGCAAGCAAATGAGACGCGGGCTGATAGACATACATGTTGGCATATTATAGAAATGGTGTAAATACATAGAGAGCATCATAACAAAAATACTGATAGTTCACTCAAACATAATAAAAAAGCAAAGGAGCTTTGTAAGTATTCTTAAATTTACGAACAGAAGATACATACAAATGGTCTCGGGAATACTATTCCAAAGAATTGGACACTGCCTAGCTTCGAACTGGAGAATAGGAATTCATGAAATTAATGGCGGCAAGCGGTGGGATGATCTACTGTTCTTACTTGTGGAATAGATTGGATACCTACTGTTCGTCGGTGGGATGATTTACTGTTCTACCAGGATAATATCTAATGTACTATAGTAGTTGACTGATAGTATTGTAAACAATGGTGCTGGGACATTGTCTATGAGGGGGGGGGGGGGGGGGGGGGGGTTTGGGGGGGGGGGGGTTAGGTAGTCTTTGGAGTGTAGACTTGTTGAACGTATCCGGACAAAAAGGATTCACGAAAAAACAATGCCTTCGTCCAGAAAAAATTGATCATGGTGGACAAGGACTCTCAACGAGATCAGGGAAACAAAGTTCAAAGGGCAAAGTGGAAACGCAGACAGTGGACGGTGATGCCACAAAAATTAAAAAGTCAAGAGTAGAGAAAGACGGTGCAGCTCAAGAACTTCCAGCATGGCTGCGCGTGATAGACAGATTTATGCAAGCTCAAATTCAATTGTAAATGAACATGCTGACGGATGCTCCGAAAGGAAGAGTTGTTACAAAGAACGGCGAAGAAGAAATGGTAGTGCGAAGATATAGAGATGGCGATGTTAATGGGATAGAAGGAGAAGGAAGAACAAACGGCGTAAAGAGAAGGCGAGAGGGTCAGATGCAACAAGAAGAAATCAACGGTGGAGTAATGAGAAAAAAGAAATAGAAAAGGAAAAAGAAAGGGACAGAACGGAGAACGGATTAAAAAAAACATCTTAGAAAAGCAGAAAAAAAGTGAAGAGAAAAAAAATGATGAAAGGAAATTATAAAGTTAAAAGATACGCATATTCTTAAGTTACGTGGAGTGAGAATATGAACCACCACGTAGAGTAGGAGAAAAAACAAAAGCCATCTATGCTGCGATGGAGGTATGATTGCCAAAATAACATAAGGTAACAGAGCACATTGAGCTCAATCAGAAAAATGCAAAGTGAGAGTTACAGAGACATGTAGTGATGTAAAAATGAATGAGCGTTTACTAAATGGGCTAAACCAGGAGGGATTCCTGGATATACAGCACGAGAATAGGAATTCATGACATGGTGACAGCGGTGGTGATAGGCTACTCACATTACGAATTAGTTATTACAACATAGGCTAATCACATTACAAATATGTTATTCCAACATAGGCTAACGCTAACATTATGAATGGTATTACAACAAAGAATATTCGCATTGCAAATATGTTATAACAACAGAGGCTACAGCTCACATTATGAATGTTATTACAACAAAGGATATTGCATGCAAATATGTGATGTGACAAGCAAAATGAGTCGGAAGTCGCACTATTGATTTTGAAGATTAGCCAAACAAAAGGGAAAATGTATTTTGTTCCTATTGTTTTGGCCACGATTCAACTGATTATATCTTGGGTGAAATTTAATGTCAATTTCAATGGGGGTTTCAGCAAATGTAGAATTGTAAATGGTGCATACAGCGATATGAAAAAGCAAAATCGAATCTGACGACTTCAGACTCATTGCTTGATCACATCACATAGTTATAAACAACGAGGCTAACAGGCTCACATATGAATGTTATACAACAAAGGGATAGTCGCATTGCATGTGTTATAACAAAAAGAGGCTGCTCACTTACAAGTTAGGCACTTGCATTATGTTATTTAGGCTTGGTTTTGGTTATGCATGGATATGCTCAAGATATGCCAGTGATATCCTCATTATCCACACACACACACACACACACACAAAAGCGTAAAAGGTCCACTTTTTTTATTTTTTTTATTTTTTTTATAAAAAGTCAAAATTGTAGAGAAATCTTGACAAGAAAGTCCAACTTTTTGGCGATGAAACAACCATTTTAGGGGGTTTAGGTCACTGTTATAATAGCGGCTTTCGTAGCTATTGAGAGCCTAATAAAGTTAACTAAACTTTGGTTTGCATAAGTATTTGAACATGTTGCTATTACGCCCCATTACCCGCCTAAAACATGTTGCAATTTACGCCATTTACCCGCCTAAAACAAACACAACTTTTGAATTGCATGTCCTGATGCAGTCAAGAGAATAATGAGTGGGAGTATAAGGAATGCCATGTACGGCATGTTGTAAAGTCATTGGTATGAGTGACCTCTATGCGGTGTATGCTACAATGGTAACAAACATTTAAAAAATCTGTTACAATTCACCCATAAGAACATTAATGGTTAATTAATTGTTATTGTTATATATACTGACTGGTGTGATAAAAGAACAGGTTTAAAATTCTGACTGCTGTGATGTTACTGCAAGTAATGATGTTAATGTTTCCACACATTTGAAGCGATGCTTTAGGGTTGCACACCCCAAATAAATTGCACTGGTTTTTACGTACAAAATGGCCCTAATTAAAACGTCAACTTCTTCATTAACGAATCGACTCTTGCATTACCCTGGACTGCTAGACCTCTGCATCCCATTCAGCAAGATTAATCCATAAGTTAAACCACGTATCTTTCGAGCTACTGAAGCATGAAGGAAACGATGAGTTCCGATCCCCTCTGAAACGGTGGCTTCTAGTCAAAATATTCCTAGGGGTGGGTGTAAAATAAGCCTCACACAAATTTTTTTGTTCTTGATATTGTGCTGATTGTATCTTTAAAATTAATTTTTCAATTTTAACTTAGACTGTACTTTTTACCTTTTTCCAAACACTTTTCGGCCAGACGGGTGCCAGCCCAGTCTATTTAGTGGTGTGGCCTCTTAGATAATTACAGTAATCATGCTTCTTACACGAGTGATATTGCAAATATGATCGCATTCAAAGACTATGATAGTCAATTCCACGTTCTACTTAGTGAATGTCATCGCGAAGGTTGGTATAAAAGCCTAATGATATGGGTGTTATTATGCTTTATAAATGATCCGTAACACGCCCTCCGCGGTAAGGTAATTGACCACCCCGTGCCACCCTCCCTTTAATAATCCAAGTGATATATTTTGGGTATCAAATGAAGGTTGTTTCGTTCTAAATACATACAAAAAATTTGTTTAAAATGATATACTATGACGTCAACTACGCATTTGCCAAAAATGTGCCTCTTTAGGAGACTTATCGGTATTTATTCACTAAGATAACTTTTTAATAAAAAATTACTGAGTTTTATCTATAAGTGAAATAGATGCAAACTACTACAATAATTTTGACCTTTCAAAATGTTGAGTTTGAACCTTCCCCACCCATAACTTCGAGATTTACCAACCCCCATCACACGCACCGTCAAATTTCATTCATTTTGTCAGAAAGGTTGAAAATAGTAACGATTACATTGAGTCTCAAGGGTTTGGTACTAACTCTCCTTCGGAGGATAATGGTTAATCATTATATTTTGTGAGACTAAATATATAATATAGGCATTTATCAATTCTGGTTGAAGCCACACACATCTAGTTATCTAACTCCGTACGCAAAGCCAGGACCCATGAATTATTGTTCATTCCCTTAAAACAACGAGCGTCACAATAGCGTCGTATGTTTCAATCAGTATATATGCAACAACAACAAAGCAGATAATAATTTGACACTAATAGATCCACTTAACCCCTGGTCTTATTAGGTTGCTTATATGCAATCAATTTTAAATCACATGTGTCAAAAAAAACCGAATTTCTTCATCATAGGTTCTAGA
This sequence comes from Ophioderma brevispina, assembly GCA_023653785.1. NCBI lineage: Eukaryota > Metazoa > Echinodermata > Ophiuroidea > Amphilepidida > Ophiodermatidae > Ophioderma > Ophioderma brevispina. Next base: position 132,590 of record JAMKCH010000779.1, read on the forward strand.
CAACGTTATTTTTAAGATACCGACTACATTAATTTCCGTCAGACTTCCGGTACGAGTGTAATAATTGGTGGGTAGGATTTGGCAGGCACGATATGTTCAAGTAGGTAAAATCGCATGTTCATGACCTTGTTTTTGGTGTGTTTAAACATAAGAGAACGTGCTTCCTAATCACATACTGTCTATGTCATAATTTGACCTGATCATTGCACCTATCTTTATTATTATTAGTAAATATTTCCACAGATATGAAATTCTGTAGATTTGTTTACCATTCCCTGAGAAGTCGATAGCAAAATTGGGAACTTGATTTCAGAAATTGAATGAACTTTAATAGGCCTTTTAATTCGGACCATATAAATTTACCCGGTTGTGTTACGCAGAGAAAGCCCGACGTGTACCCCCCCCCAGTTAAGCTAAGCTGGTTTTTCATTTCCGGTTAGTTTGTCTGAATATGTGACAATTTTTATGACCTTTGCTTCACTAGAGTAAATTGCAGATAATCAGATTTCATTAATTCGGTGGACAATTTTAAATTTTTTTAATTAAATGTATCATATGTTTTAATTTAACCATTGTAAATATTCCTATATATATAATATATATAGATATAAAACCTGGCACAAAAAAGTATTCGGCATGGTTTTCGATCAGCATGTGCCAAGTCACACCATTTGAACTTTCTTTGTGTTTTCGAAATGATACATTTTGTTACCTATGTTTGCTCTTTCATTTAACACTCGCTTAGTAAAAAGCTTGCAAAAATGGCTGAGATAGAGGGCACGAAAGACGACAAAACCCCAAACCAAAGTTGCAGTTTTGATTTTTTCAATGGTCACTGTGTGGTGCAACATATAATACGTGTGTATTGATTTTACACAAGGAGGTTTTCCGACTGAATGAGCTGTGAGAAAGCCTACTTGCAATATTGATTGTGGTCCGCGTGTTCGGGTCGCAGTACACTGCAATTCCCATTGAAAAATCCAAAAAAACTGCAACGTTTGGTTTTGACGGTTTGCGTCGTTCGGGCGTTCTATCTCAGCAATTTTGCACGCTTTTTTCAAAGCCAGGTATTAATGTATGAAAGGCAAGCTATAGACAATAAATGTATATTTCTGAAAACTTTCAAAATGGTAGGACTTTGGCACAATAATGATCGAAACATGCCGTAGGATACTTTTGTGCCAGGTGTATTATATATATATATCTTATATATATCTAATATATATATATATATATAAATATATATATAGACAATTATAAATGTGTCGGTATACAGCTTGAGAGTGTTCAATACAAGGTGGTAGAGCTGTAAAATGAAAATATTTTTATATATATTATATATATACAATGACACTCATTTGTAGTATTGCGACTGTCACAATGCCACTTTATTTAAATAGTGTACTCGCGGCTTTGATAACAGCATTCGTGGGATTTGGTTACCTTCCCCTGTTACTCTCCAATGATTTACCTTCAACACTCCTTACGAGTGACTACTTCAAACCGCACGCGAAAGTTGAAATGTTATCGCTTTTGGCACTTAGGAGAAACCACTGGGATGAAGCAATATATATTGCATCAATGTTCGTGCAATAAAAAGGGTCCTTATCAGATTAACGCAATTCCCTTTGGATATGAGTTAAGCTATTTCAGTGATCACAGGACATTACAATATACGTCATATTATTAGACGAAAAGATTCATTCCAGTGTCGCCAAATTGCAGGATTCGCACAACGCTGCTCTCATTAAAGACATAAACACTTAACACACGAATGTGGTTTGAATCCGGTATTACCTCAGTACAATGTATCTGGTAGTTCCGTTAAGGTCGGAAGTGGTGCCGCTGCAGGCGGTGTGGGGTTGTGTTAAAGTTTCAGTTACCCTAAATCGGACTTCATACTGCCAATCTCTCAATCTTCAGTTGATCCAACGCAATTGAGTTGGAATGAAAATGATTGAAAGACGAGGGTTACGACATGAGTAAGGGCGATTATTAAGATAGAGCGATGTCATTGAAGTGTGCTGGGCCCTTTCCAAATCATATTTTATTAAGTACGAATAAGGAAAATTCCTATTCGTAATTGCAAAGGCATGTTTTGTTAACACATTTTATCATTGCATGTGTTTTCGCCATTGTATGTGCTTCTTCTTTGTGTGTTTTAGAAACGTGCCATCGTCAGGGAAACCTGTGGGATTTTCAAAACATGGTGCCATTGGGAAAACATATTTGAGGTAATTATCAATTAGATAACGAAAAGTGTTGTTGTGTTAGCACACTGCATCTTTTGATACACTCCATAAAACCACTTATTCATCATAATGTTGACCTTTTTTCAAAGTTCGACTCTTCACGGTGTTTATTCCCATCTCATTCGGACACTACTGTTCTGTTTATTGAACAAGGCTTATGAATTCCAAGCTGGTTTGATATTGAAATCAGAGATATCGAAAGAAAAGTTTGAATGTTGCATTCAGTACAGGTGCAGAGTGTGAATCACAAATAGGGACAGATCGGCCATAATTATTTAATGTAATGTTATCATCAAAAATTGGGCCAAGCAACATTATGATTCTAGTGAAACAATGATAGTCCCGTTTTGAACTTTAAGTGATACTTATCATCATTGTTTCAAACCAACGTTGTGTTACTCTGGTTTAATTGTCTTCAATAAAACCTACATTAAGGTCATTGAATCAGACCAACCCGCTTCAGAAGGGCTTCACCCAACTTCCAAACATTAATCTGGTCAAGATGATATCATGGACTATCGACCACTCTATGACAACCAGTGATGATTAGGGTAAAGTTTATATTAGAAGTCCCAAGATTGCAATTGAGTATTGCCAATTGATTTTTTCCCGTCATGCGATGTGAATTGTTGTTGCAGATAGTGAGTAGTACTGAGAAATAAATGGCAATAATAATTGCATCCTTGGGACCTCTATATGAAAAGGTCTACCAGATTGGAGAATAAAAACCTTATAAGACACAAAGTTGCATACTTTTCTCAAATCGTTTGAATTCTGCTCGTTTTATTGAGCACACACGTAGTGATCCCAAACATCAACAAAACATCAGTTAGTATAACAATAAATTGGATGAAAAGAACAATTTGATCACGATAATTACAATTAGTGTATCGATGTAAGATATTGAAATTTAAAGTAATAATAGCACATTTTTTGAAGAGTACCCCCAATTTTCCAAAATATTTGAGATTTTTGCACAGTTGCGTCGTTAATTGGCTAGAAAACTATACCTGTGAATGGTAAAGCTCGAACTTGTCTATGTATCGCAAAGCAAGGATTTTTGTAATTAGGATAATTGATATCGGATCCCGATAATAATTCAGTGGCTGCTGGAAATGTCCTTCCAATATAAAATAGCCGCCATGAACGTGTCTACTCTCATATATTAATTGTTCCGTTCGTTCAGGTAAGTCAAGTTAGAGGTCGTTTTCGTGGGGTGGCACTATTTCTCAATGGACGGACAGAAATATGACGTTTCCAGCTCAGCCTTTAAATTACAATCGGCGATACCGTTCCTAATTACAAAGTAGTTTCTTTTATGAAAAGTTCGCACTTTTGAGCATTATCATTGGCAAGAATAGTTTACTAAACAAGTACCAACACCACTGTGCAAAAATACCAAAGTTGACAATTAGAAGCGCACTTCAAAAAAATGTGCTATTATTGCTTTAATTGTTTTTACCATTTCAACCTACACAGTTTCAAGATAGAGAGAGATGCGGTGTGTTATTCGTGCCATAGAGCAATACGGTAAAGAGATAACCTCCATTGTCCAGTAGAATGGTTACCAGCACGATCACATGTGTTTCTTCTGACAATCTAAGTAAGTGTAATCGGGTTACCCAGCGGATCATCTAGTTTATATCTTGTCACTTTCACAAGCATAACAAGAACAAAATCTGACGTTTATGGAGACAGATTTTTAAAAATTTTTTGGATGTAACTATATAACAAGTTCGATGAGGACACCAATATTTATTGAAGAAATTCAATTAAAGAGTCTTACTCAGGAATTTCCGGCGATGTCGGGCGCCCTGGCAGATTTTCAAACAATATTGTGTTTTTTTGCATGTACAAATGGCTTGTCCTATACTATCACTGTGTTGAAATAGCTAAGCTCAAATCGAAGTCCTTCATATAGAAAATCACATCTTTGTTAAAGAATTTCTGGATCCAGAATTTGTTATACACAGTATCTATGGCATACTTTATATTACACATAATGTTTACTGCAGCAAACGGAAAAAATCCGATTTATTCTCACTTGGAATGGTTGGCATTCTAGGCGTTATCTAGGTTCTAGTTGACTATTTTTAATTTAAAAAATATATTAAAAAATTTATATTGAAAAATCATCTGATGTCAGACTTTAAAGTATTTCAAAGAAAACTATTTTAAAGTACGGATGGATCTATGAATAATCTATAACCATAGAGCCTTGATTTACGCTTTCAAATTTTCCACTATTGCTTGCAAAATGTGCTGTTTTTATTTTTTCCATCACACCATTTTATTTACTCTTTCTGTTTCCGGTTAGGTATTTGTCTAGTGGGCTTCCATCCCTTATATTCTGTAGTATAATTAATTTTAAAACATCTTGAAACATATGTGGTAATCCACAGTTGTCAAAGTTTGCAATGTCTGTAAAGAAACAACAAATGAATTTATTGGGCTTTTTATTTAGAATATTTTAATTTCAAGTTTTTATTGATGTTCCTAATAGCACATGTGTGCTGGTTATTAAACCAGCTGACAGACGTAGATGAAATCTTGCTTACGCCCTCAACATATAATTGGCTATCCAGTGTCTTTCAAGTCATAGAATAAAAATAGTTGTGACATTATTATCCTTACTTTGAAATCAAAATATGTCCTGAGGTTTCAGATGACATTTAATGTCAGATGTAGTTATATCTGGCTGCGTTACCTATAGACCACATTGAAAAAGCAACTGTTTTAGCTCCTTCTAAAATGTGACAGTTAATTCTATCATGCATGCTATGGTGTCATTAACTTTAAACTATTTTTGGAAGGGGCGGCAAGTGTCCGACGTTCATGAAAGAAGCTTAGCATTTGTCAGACCAAAGGTTTGGCTTCGTAATTAAGTAGATGTGGAGGGAAAATATAGCAGAACACTCAAGTAGCGTTACGTCTGTTTGTAAACCGTGTTGGACATTTTGAATTCACGCGACTGATATCCTGTTAATCTGCACCTCGTTCTGTGCATATAACGGTCTATCCGTGTACCGAGCGCCGAAACCAAAAGCTGTGTTCTAGTCCTTAGACAGAATTTCTGTTAGTATTGAAACTTTCTTTACAATACAAAATACTAAAAAATGTACATTACAATCAACAATTATATGCTAATGCATCGCGATCTTGGTGAGACCGAATACGCGAATCCAGACTCTGCCGTTATAGTTAAATGTTATGATGGCCAGCCGAGTAAAAATTCCTTAGAAATACATCCAACGTAAGACTTTAAAATCGCATCATGGACAAAAACGCCTATTAAAGTATGTAAGCCGGTCAGCCCAGAAGGTGTATTTATACGAAAAGCGCCTCGTCTGCGCTGTGGCTTTCTCGAGAATCCAAGATGGCGTCAGGCTCACAGTGAACGCCATAGTGCAATACGTATAGTGGACTCAGCACTTGTCAGTTTTACTGTAAGAAATGTGTACTGGAGCCAAACATCTAATCATAGAATTAGCCCGATAACAGCAATTTAGGATTTAAAGTATTTGCAAAATCTCTCTGGTAACATTGCTATTAGTACAAAAAATATGATATTAGCATCAGGTGATGTCCAGGGCACATGGAAGCCAAATATTGAAATCTTTAAATGCATGTACAAATTTTGTAATATCAGCCGCAACTCCAAATAAATGTTTCAATGTCACAATAGAAATGACGTTTAATTTTGACCATAACTAATGATACCAGAAAATCCTAACTTCTAAACAGCGTCAAATATCAAATAAATGGCAATATGGCGAATTGGCCTTATTAGTTCTATATGGGTGTGATTGCTTACAAAACGTCAGAATGTCTGTTGTGAGGTTGTTATTATCACGGTACAAATCTAATTATGTCATTGCAACATGAATTTTGATTGTGGCTAAGAATTGTAACATTGTATCATGTTTTTGTTTTCCTGTTTTGTCTTGCCAATTGGCTGACATGTCAAAGCAGTTCAAAAAGTATCGGAAAAGTGTTATATCCAATCACATATTACATATCATGTCTTATATTTACTAAGATCGGGATTTTTCTAAAATTATCTGTTTGGCAGCCATTTGAACCTTGACGTATGTGACAACTTTCAAAGTGTCAGACATGTAATACTTGGATCCAGTAGATATTTCTCACATAAATACTGATAGAGTGCCTGATGCTATTATTATCAGCTATGGTGTTCACATTGGACGCCATTTTGAATACTATGGGTAAAGCCAGAGCTGGCAGCAGTGAACATTTACGGGGCTTTTCGTGTGATAAACTCTGGGCTTCACGCAGGCTTTGGAGAAGAAAACGAAAGCCAAACAATCACCTTATTAATTTTTAACCAATCATTTTGTATTTTTCTTAGAAATCTTAGATTCCCAATGGCGAACGGTAGTGCGTGAATAAAAAAAAACTAATACGGATGTATGGAGAGTGTTGTCACTGTTGTGCAGTGTGATACAACTGTGTAGACTTCTTAATCGCATTTTGGTTAAAGATGAATGAATTGAGGAGTGTGAAGGAGCTGTTGTAATAACTAACGCGAGTGAGTTGTACTTGACAGCTAACTAAGAAATGTTGTTGATATTTTCAGAAGCCACCTATGTCGTCACAAAAGGAGACAGGGAATTACGATATAAATTCTCTTTGCAGCAGTGGGCGGCTTCTGTTACTATACCGCAGAGTGTATTCAATATCAAAGGTAAATCACCAAGATGTGCTCGGTCAAACGCCGGCCATGTCTCTCTACTGCTATTCAGTTCGATATTGATTGAAATTAAAATCAGGTTGCAATCGGTAATCGCGTTAACAGCTAACAAAATACAAATACGATGTAATATTTGATTGTGAGTTGTAACAAATAACTAAATACCAGGTAAAGTCATAATTGTCATGCACCAATATACCAGACGATGTCTAGCAAGCCTATGCCACCGTAATATTTATGAATTGTGGAGTTAGGTATTTGAGTGTGTTCATGTTAGAATTGTGTTTCATTTGTTCCCATGCCTATGTGTGACACGCTGATCATATTCTCTAAGTTTTTATTTGTGTTATAATAATTAAAAATTCTACTAAATCCTGATAATGATTTTATTAAGGAGTGCATGCATATGTGAGGCTGTGTATACGATTTTTGTGTTTGTTTGTTTTAGAAGCGGGATTGTGTGGTGATACGTGCAGGTTTATTTAGGGTTACAATTGTGTAAATTATTGAAGAGTTTATAAAAATATCCTAGTTTGTGACTGGCATGTGTTTGGTAAATATTATATCTCTAAGTTGAGCGATATCTCTAAGTTGAGCGATGTAAAATATGATAATGTATTGTACAGTAAAATATAGCTCACTTCAGAAGTTGTCTTAATTCAGATGTCACTTGGAGTGTTAAGCTATTCTATAATCGCTGTTTAATATGATCGACCATAACGTTAGCTTTGCTGATCCATAGCATCGCGTTATAAAATACAAAGAAACTTTATTGAATAACTTTTCAGTTCACATCAGAGTTTCTTCAATGAATTAGAGTTGACTTTGCGTATATCTTCAGATATAACATTTCACAATACACTGCCTTTGTAGACTATTTTGACCATAATTTGTATTGCTTTGGTATATCAAGATGCACTACCTTAAATATTTATATGATGGACTTTGCTAACAGGTCAACACACCAAATAACAATATAATGAGACAGAATCATGGTATTGTAGATGGTAATTAATGGTTTTCTGGAACAAAAATTTCCATACTAAACCTTTGATCATTGCATGAGCACTATTCTCTAATAATAATCTTATTCAAACTAAGTACAACCATTTTAAAAGGTTTGTTACTTATGTTTTTTACAGACGAAAATATCGGTGTTGCTTTGATGGTCTTTAATGAAACAGTTGCCAGTTGGATGAATACACACGTGACTTCACGTAAGTATAAACTAGACTTAGGAGTGCATAACACCTAACCTTCAAGGTGTCATATATGTGTTTGAATTGACAGACACCAAGTTGTTCGATTCAAAGTTTCCAGTGAATAGGATTCGGTATTATAAGTGGATAGCTTTTACCGAAATATTATTATACGTATTATGTAAAATTACATTATTTAGGTAAATACTTATGAGGTTTTATGCTTAAATACTTTTTGTAACCATTTTGTATATGTAACTATATACGACATCAATGGTGATTCGTGCAATGGTCAGAGTATGTAGGTAAGTTGAAATATGCCCCATGTAAATGCTTAGGTAAGGGAACTTGCCATAATGGGCGGGGGGGGGGCGAGGGGGGGAGGGGGAACCGGCCAGAACCATAGGACGGTACATATTGACCTTGCATGTAATGGCCAGAAGGTCCACCGGACCCATCGGAGCGTAAAATAATGGACATTGCACATAATGTTCATAATGGTCCAGCGACACCCATAGGACCTCTACTATGACCTTGCAACATATAAAGTAATGGTCAATGAGGACCATAGGAACTTACATATGTACCTTGCACATAATGTATAATGGTCCAGCGAGATCCATAGGACCTTACATATAACCTTGCACAGTCAGCATGGTCTAGGGACCAGACCCATAGTACCTTTCATAAAACTTGACATAATTTCATATGGCCAAGCGAGACCCAAGGACCTTTCATATAACCTTGCAGCTAGTTCATAATGGTTCCAATGAGACCATAAGACTTTATCCATAACCTTGCACATAATGCAATAATGGCCAGCAAGACCCATCGGACCTTAACATTATGAACCTGCACATAATGTTCATAATGGTTAGGGACCCATAGGAACTTTTCATTGACCGTGCACATAATACCATAATGTCCAACGAGGACCCAAGGAGCTTACAGATGACCCTTGCACATAATGTCATAATGGTCCAGCGAGAACCATAGGACCTTACATATAACCTCGGAAATAATGCAATAATGGTCAGCGAGCCCATAGGACCTAAAACGACCTTGCACATAATGCCTTAATGGTCCAGCGAGACCCACCCCCCCCTAGAACCTGTGAAACATGACCTTGCATATAATGTCATAATGGTCCAACGAGACCCATAGGAGCTTACATATGACCTTGCACATAATGACCATAATGGTCCAGCGGACCCATAGGGTGCTTACATATGACCTTGCCACATAATGTCATAATGGTCTAGGCAGCCCATAGGACCTTACATATGACCTTGCATGTAATGCCATAATGGTCCAGCGAGAACCATAGGACCTTACATATAACCTTGCACATGTCATAATGGGCTAGGCAGACCCAGAGGATACCTTTCATATGACATGCACCATAATACCATAATGGTCCAACGAGACCCATAGGACCTTCATTATAACTGACATAATGCCATAATGGTCCAGCGAGACCAGTAGGACCTTACATACGACCTTGCACATAATGGCTTAATGGTACCAGCGAGCCATAGAACCTTACACATGACCTTGCACTAATACCATAATGGTCCAAACGAGGACCCATAGGAGCTTACATATGACCTTGCACGTAATGCCATAATGGTCCAGCGAGACCCATTAGGTCTTACATATGACCTTGAACATAATGTCATAGGTCTAGGCAGACCCAGTAGACCTTTCATATGACCTTGCACATAATACCATAATGGTCCAACGAGACCCATAGGAGCTTACATAATTATGACCTTTGACACAATATTCAAATGGTGCCAGGATGACCATAGGACCTTCATCTAACTCGCACATAATGCCATAAGGTCCAGCAGAGACCCGTAGACCTTACATACGACCTGCCACATAAGCCTTAATGCGTCAAGCGGACCATAGAACCTTACACATACTTGCACATAATACCAAATGTCCAACGAGACCCATAGAGCTTACAAGTGGACCTTGCCACATACGCATTACGGGCCAGCAAGACCATGGGTATTAACATTGGACATTGCACATAATGTCATAATGGTCTAGGCAGACCCCCATAGGACTTAATATGACCTTGCACATAATACCATAATGGTCCAACGAGACATAGGACCTAACATAGACCTCACATAATGTCATAATGGTCCAGCGAGACCCATAGGACCTGACATAAACCTTCCACATGTTCATAATGGTTAGGAAGACCCATAGTACCTTTCATATGACCATGCCATAATACCATAATGGTCCAACGAGACCCATAGGACATTACATATGACTACACATAATACCATAATGGTCCAGTGAGAACCATAGGACCTTACATATGACCTTGCACATAATGTCATATGGTCCTAAGAGGACCCATAGGACCTTAATATTACCTTGCACATGTGCCATAATGGTACAGCGAGCCCATAGGAGCTTACATAGGACCTTGCACATCATGTCAAATGTCCAGTAAGACCAATAGGACCTTACATATAACCTTGCACATAATGCCATAATGGTCCAGCGAGACCCATAGGAGCTTACATATGACCTTGCACGTAATGCCATAATGGTCCAGCGAGACCCATAGGACCTTAAATAACCTTGCACATGTCATAATGGTCTGGGCATGACCCAAGGATCCTTTCATTACTTGCAATAATACCAAATGGTCCAACGCAGACCCATAGGACCTTACATATGACCCTGCACAAGGCACTGCTGCATGCAATGTTGATGATTTCGTTGCAAATGACCTGCTGATTCCAAATCTTGATTGTGAACCTTTGAGCAGTTTGAGGGAAGGGGTAAAAAGGGGTCAAATTGTAAATATTCATTGGGGTTAAAATATGTAAGACTTGTGTATTCTGGATCGTATGGATTAAAAAAGAGGTATAGTTTGTATTTAACATGGTCAAGGTCATCTTGAAGGTTCGGAATTTTAGAATGCAGATTCTGTTTCCAAAAATGGGCTCCAAATTGGGGTTCATGCTGTCGGCCGAATGTAAGGTGAATACATGTTATGTATTTTTTTGTTTGACCAGTTTGGCTTATTTAAGGGCGAATATTGATAGGGCTTACAGTAATCTATGGAGGATCAGCACTCTAGCCTCTGCGAAATACTTGTGAGCCTAGTAAATGTAATATCGATAACATTCCATACGAAAAAAGTAAATGTCATGGCCCTAATAGCCTCGGTCCCCAGAAACGCCGAAAGTTACCGGAAGTGTCAATATTTTGGTATTTGAAGCAAAGCTACCATCTCATCATTACTCTGTAAAACTTAGGCTTAAGGAGGTTGGTTTAAGTATTAGCGGAAACGTTGCCATTTTTGGACCACCATATTAATTGTACACAGTATTGATGGGCTTAAAATCGTATTATTAGCTCTCACATCAGAACAAATTGAAATAGGGGGCCGGAACAGATAGGTGTGGGGAAGGTGTATATACTAAATTGGCCATTCCCTTAAATCCCTTTGATAATTAAATCAATACGAAAGAAATGATCGTCATAAAGATTTACCCCCAGAAAGGTTGGCATATAGCAAGCTATGTATTTTTAATTCTGAGCTAGAAGAACATATCTATGCACCTTTTAACGGCCGCCGTATGAAACATCAAAAACTGCATGTCTTATTCGACGTGATCATTGTTTTGGCCAAATTTTCCTATGTTCATCTAATTACTTAAGAGATAAAACAACAAGTTGACGTAGAAGATATATGGTGTATGGTTTTTGCCATTACATCATTTTCATAGGATAATTTTTAAAATAAGAAATGTGCCGGGGAAATATGTCAGCCCTCAGTTCGAATAACCTTCATTGGTTCAGTGTAGGTTAGTCACATTATCTAAATGGTTTAATTGAAATTACTTAATTACAATTGTAAATGTCTGAACCATTGGTTTTAGCCCTTATATAGGAGGAAGAAGATCAATGCCAGTGTCAACAGTCCTGTCATGTCGTGTTCCTTCTTCCCATCACAGCCCGACCCAGGCAGCAACCAACCTCTATCCATGGAGTTTGGAATCACTAATCCTATCAGAAACAACACATGCTCAAATATCAATGCTTCTTCCAAGTGAGTGTTTACGTGCCATTCCATTACAGCTACACACGCACCGATTTCACCCATGCAATTGTTTCTATTTCTGAGGTCAAATACAAAATTTTGAGAATGCGAAACGGTAACACTTGTGGTTTGAGAGCCGGATTTGTATTTTTTCTTTGTTTGTTTTGATTTTGTTATTTTTTTTTCTTTGTTTGTTTTGATTTTGTTATTTATTTTTATGTTTTGTTTTTGTTTTGGTTTGTTTATTTATTTTGTTTTTGTTTCTTTATGGTTTGTTTGTTTGCTTGTTTTTTATGTTTGTTATTTAATTGTTATTATATAACACACACAAAAATCTTTCTCCGCCATAAGTGAACAATCGACACACAAAAATCTTTCTCCGCCATAAGTGAACAATCGCAAGGCCAATAAACACGTATGTGGTAATTTACAGTTGTTGTCTTCGTATTAATCCAGTGCATTTTGTTAATTGGCTCTAACATCCCTTAATACCAGAAGGACACAATACAGTGACAAAATAAATCATGCGTTGTAGCTGATTAATTGACGGCTTGCTAACTTATTTATTCAAAACCATGATTTAAAAATAAAAATTACCATCTATACAAAGTTATATGCAAATATATGCACTTGAATTGATTATGTGTGAGTGAGTCATCTTAACAGATATAGACTGAGGCAAAACGAAATGAATGCGCTGATACCTACGTAGAGAGGATCGTAATATACCTGACAGCAGCTCAGCATCAAATTTCAAATTTTCCATTTACTCGAGACAAATATAAAAAGGCCTGACTAGCCATAAGCTATTACTTCCGTTGGACATATGTGCATATCCAACAAAGACGTAACTGACATTTTAGTGAAATTGACAGTTCCATAAAATATGAACTTGAAAAAAAAATAGGTTAGTACACATAATTATATTTTCAAGTGTTCAAGTGATGTCCCAATTAATTGCTGGTTAAATTACGTGCAAGTACGATTTTGTCTCACTACCAAATTGAAAACGTTGTGAGTGCAAAAATCATATCTGCACAGATATACATAATTAGTTGATTTAGGTAGAAGGCAAATAGTCAAAATATATGACAAATATATATAAAAAAATTTCATCCTGTACCAACAAATCTTTTTCATTTAAGCATTTACACGTAACACAAAAATGTTTTTTTCGTATAGAACATGACGATCTCTCATATGGCTGTTTTTTTAACATTATACCAAAGGTGTCAACCAAAGGGGTGAAAATTAAAGTGGCATTATAAGGACTTCTGTTTTACTGTTTTTAACTTGTGTTGCGGACGTTAAACAATGTCAGTAATGCCTTTTGTTGTACTGTCTTTGAAGGCATTTGACATTTTTAATTTTATAACTGACTTTGTGCCAACTAATATTTTACAAAAGGTTATATTACAATCCCTATGTGTAAAATATTGGATAATATCGGTTCCAATTGTAATCTCTATTATGTATTTAGTACATAATGCACTCTCCTTTTCAAGCAAAAATGGAATAATTTTACTTTTCCAAAGATTTAACTTGTGTGAATTGGCTATTCACATAACAAAAAATTGCTGATATTCTTTATGTATCTGGAAATTTCCTAATAGTTTGTCATTCCAAATCTGAATAAGAAATATTGGTATTTTACAAGACTGGAGTAATTACCAGACTTGGCGTATTTTAACCATACAGACACTCAATTTAATGTTAAATTGGGATAGCCAATCCCCTCGCTGTAGAGCCCAATACCTTGGAGCAAGGGTTTATGACATCATTCGGAACTTTTTGAGCTAATTGCTTGCTTAATGAAGGAATTTCACCGTCATTTTCAGTAACTTGGTACTGAATTGCTGTGTTGCGTATGGTATAACCCTCAAAATTTAAAAAATAGAGGTTTGTGTATCAATTTTGCCTAGCACTAGTGAAATTATAGCAACTACAGCACGTGGAATATTATGTTGACATGGTATAATGTCCGTAACATATTTTATTTATTTTAGTTTAGGTGTATTTGTGTCTTGTTTTTCTTTTTCTTAGCTTTTCAAATTTTCCAATAAAAATAAGAACCAATATTAAATTCTAAAGCACCGATAGTAGGCATGCATGATCTGCTTGTCAACATTCACTTGTAACGTCACAACAAAAGCAGTGATTAGTGCTCATGATAATTACACAGGTCTAACAGATAGAAACTAATGCATATCAGTCATGATTGGTTAAAATTACAAAATGCGTAATTATTTTTCGCTCAAATCAATTATAGATCAGATGCTTGTTTTAGTCTAATCTATTAAAAATTACGATTAAATTATAATCACAACAATTGTCGATTCTTTTGTAAATTTCTCAGGACAGCCTATTTTTCGTCAACATTGATATCAAGTAATGTCCGCAACACATTTTGCACACTAAAGCTCCAACAGTAGATTAAAATTTAGTTATAAAGAAAGTTCACTCTCATTTATTTAATCATCTTGAATTTTAAAGGGGGCATTCTTTGAAAAAAATAGAAATTCATTCTCATTCTGCAAACTAAAGATTTTGAACACAAGATTCACTCACAAAATCCCCTGGTAGGGACTGCATACGAGGTGTTCACAGATTTGGTCTAAATGTCATATATTCCTTGAAAAAAAATGTTTTTTCTTCTTGCCCAAGTTAAAGTCTATGATCACCAAATGCACTCACAAGAGGTCACCATTTTGGAGTCAGAGGTCATCCAAAAGTTAAATGTCAAAATATTATGGGAAGATTTCTTATGGTCTAAAAAACGCATCGGAGGTCATCATTTTGAGGTCAGAGGTCATGCAGAGGTCAGCTATGGAACTGGACTCAGTGGTCATTGGGGAATTATGAAACTTTATAAGAAGATTCCTCCTTTCGGTCTGAGGAACACACCGGAAAACACCATTTTGGGGGTCAGAGTCCACCCTGATATCAAATTATGAATCTTTTGGGGAAGAAGAGGAAAAACAGTTTGAGGAAGAATTGGTAGCTTACGCTCTAAAATGTCTGAACACAGTTAAGGTTCAAAGGTCACCGGCTAACATTCGTGTTTGCTTCGAGCAGTCTAGTTTTAAATTTGTCTTGTCCTGAAAAATACTTTATGATTGCCAATAAGAGTCAAGAAGGGCCTTTGCCAAGTTCCGCATAGAGAATCATGTGGCATTTTAACACATAAGTGGGGGTTCCTAGGGACCCTCAAATATATTTAAACGATATATTTCCCATCTCATATTCCTTGTATATGTCTTACTTTTGGATACGCATCTTTCCATGAAAAAATTCTTAAAATCCATCGCCCTGTTAATTAGATCATTAGTACGGGTCCCTGAAATCAATAACAAATGATGGAATCTTACACCCAAATTTTTAAGCATTACTTCAATAAATGTTCGAAATTGTTCACATTTCGCGGAAACCGGTTGACCCACATTTTTCACTGACTCCTTCATAACCTGGTGGGGGGCCTACTTTGGGGAATCAATATTGAACATTACACACATTCAACGTCCATCTGGCTTTCCCTTTGCATCTCAATCCTTTCCTCTATCCTTCCTCTCTTTTCTTTACTCCCTTTCTGCTTGTCCTTTTCCCACTTTCCTGCTTACCGCTAGCTTAATAGGTTATTTCCTGGTCAGGCCCATGGGGGGGGGGGGGGGGGGGAGGGGACAATGCGCCCCTTCCCCTGCCCCTGTTACGCTACTGTCATTGACTATTGTTAAGAAATATTATCAACAACAGTTGTTACGGATTATGTAATGGTTACTTTAGAACAAAATACAAAAGTATTTAGATGACAGTAACTCAATGGCTTTTGCTGCTGTGGACGTAACGAATTGTACAACCGTGGTCAATGTGGTTTTTGGCGATTTTCCATTAATTTACAATATCTGCAATATGCGAAAAGGTAAACTTTAGATTTTTTTACCTATGGCAGTGGATATAATGAGCTATTGTTTTCATGTATAATAATGAATTTCTAAATTTGTTAAATATTTTTAATATTTTTCTGAAATCGAGTGTAAATCTTTTTGACTCACCCTGTATCTCTATCCCACCACTTTATACAAACCAATGGGAAAGTTAGGCGGCAAGCAATGCCACCTAACAAAAAATATTACATATTAAAAATGACATCATTTGTGTTCATTATCATGTTTTGAGGAGTCCAAGTGTGTGAAAATATCGGATCCAAAACATGATAATGATAAAATTGGATGATTTACGCCCAATATTAATGGTCTCGCTATGAGTTTTAAAATATTGGGCTCGACTACGTCTCGCCCAATATTTTTGCAACTCATAGCTTGACCAATTAATTTGGGCTTAATCGATCCAATTTTATATCAATATAGGTAGATTGGACCTTTAGAACACATATAAACAACTTTTTCATTCCACGTATATATTCTGGCAACAATGTGTTCCATTTGTTTCGAAATCTAAAATAAAGTTTTGCCCCTAATTTCTAGGTTACTTTTGTGGAATTCTAATTTTATTGCACAAATGTTATTGGCTGAACCTCCATGTGTGGCACCAATGTCATTGATTGATAAAAAATCCTATGGGAACATGTACCCCCCCCCCCCCCGTTCACAAACAGGAGTTCGGAGACCTTAAGTGTTAAGGTATGTTACGTATCGTGTGGATGCCAAAATTTAAACACAAATGGGCCTTGTGTACAAATGATCTGAATTTTACATAACACATTTTATTATTTTTTGATTAAAATGATTTCTTCGTTGAAATGTCCAAAATACAACTGCGATGCTTATCACAATCAATACACAGGAAAGTCCTTATGTTACGATCTTACTTAAATGTCCACCTTGAAGTGATGTCTGAACAAGTAATTTGATACAATTTTGCTACCGAAATGAGTATAGTATTACGTTTATATAATGTACCTGTAACCGTACACTGAACAGCGTGTAGTCTCTTTAGTAGCCCCGATAAAACAATTATTCACACATGATTTCATTGAATTTTACGTATATTTTATTTCATCTTACCTGTGTAATTTTGAAAGTATCAAAATAAAAAGAATTATATCTAGGGCCTGATAAGTTAAAATTTAAATCCATTACATTTGCAGTTTTGTCCCTAATGTAAGTCTTCGGAATTAATACTGCAAATACATCCATTTCATTGACTTAAATCCGGACTAAAATATTCATGACCTTATTTAATTAATTAGAGGCAGGCACTAATTTCGTCTCTTCCCATATAATACGTGTAACAATCAGTCATTAGCACGCGGAAATGAAATGAAACTCCTCATTATGATGGCTGTAGGAGACGATGACAGAGAATAAAGGCATCTTCGTTACGAATAATTATTGCATGCAGGGATTCTTCAAATTCAGAAAACGATTACAATCACACGTGACGAAAATCCACTATTTTCCAGCATTTCGATGTGATTTGTTTATGAGTATTCAAAATATCACACCCTAAACACTTAATTTTCGACATGAAAGTGTACATCGATTTATCTCAAAAATGACCATAATAACCGTTTTTTGTACACAAGCATGATATCCACGTTGGAATACAAGTGCCACGCCACCCCCGGGGGTTCTCTGGATCCCTCGACGACACATAAAAATTAACAGTGCGATAGTCCGGGATATCAGATATCTCCACAAAGTCCGCCTGTGACAAATGTCCACTTTTAGGACCACAAAAGGGGATTCTTTTAAATCCCAAAACTGAAGGTCATTTCGTCATGTGAGTGCAACAAAGTCGTATCTACATTTTCATGATTTTACAGGAGAAGCATTTTTGTGTTTCATTCTGTTGTGACTTTTCAAATGAAAATAATTCTTACGATAAAAATGTATTTTAATTGGCTAATAAAATGGCGTCGTACCCACACACATTGATTTCCCGTGTCGTGCAAAAGTCGTATCTACCAGTTACAGACTGGTGCACGACACGGGAAATTCAATTTTGAGTGCAACAACGTCGTATCTACCCTACATAGGCAATTTTTATTTTTTTTGAAAGGCTTAATAACTCTGCAAATAAAATGAGCTTATACTTGAAATATATGTAAAATTATGCGTATTCATTTACTTTTGTAAATTAATTAGTAAAAGTAAAGTACTGGGCGTAATATTGAGTGGAAAAGGTCGTAAGTACTTGTTTTTATATGTTTTTAAGGTTTTTTTGTGCCGAAATTAACATAAATTGGCATAAATTTGGTAAAAAATTAAATTGCTCTTTTCACAAAATATTTTGGGAGATTTTTTACTTATACACCTTTTTAAAAACCATCGCTTTACAAGAAACAAAATGTCGTATCTACATACTAGTTTTCCCGTGTCGTGCAACAAAGTCGTATCTACCAGTTACGACTTTGTTGCACGACACGTGAAATTCAATTTTGAGTGCAACAAAGTCGTATCAACACCTAAATAGGCCTATTTAGCTTAATAACTCTGCAATAAATTGAGACTGACTGTCACCTGAAATGTATATCAATTAAGCGTAATGATCTACTTTTTCATTTTATATAAATAACTCAATTTCACCAAAAATGTCAGTTACGACTTTGTTGCACTCACATGACGATTTGGCTTCAAAGATGACGACAGAATAAATAGCTTTTAAGTTCATGTGGTATCAAAGTCTATATTTATATCCCGGTGTAAAGAAACTGAGTGTCCCCCACGAGAGAGTGTCCTAGCTACCATAGCAACATGTACGGAATAAGCCGTGACCTTGTAGACAAGGCCATTTGGGTACAGTGCTGAAACAAATGATGCATACAGTACTAAATGGAGAACACAATAGACAGATGGATGGTAGGACACTCAGTCATACGGACACTGTATTATATGGGTGGTAGGACACTCATTCACACGGACACTGTATTATATGACACCGGCACTGCACCGATCTAGCAATTCTGCAGATCAAAGTTAACTACTGGCCAAGAGTGTTTAGCAACAGCATTATTTATAATATATAACTTCCCATACCTATAATAGGTTATTACAACAGCATCATACATAAACATAGCCTAACATTATCCCCATTGGATCTCACACTCATTACATCATCTGAAAATTCTCCTTACATAATCCAATAGAAAATATCAAAGCGTTTTCTAAAAAAAAAAAAAAAAAAAACATCGCTTTACAAGAAACAAAATGTCGTATCTACATACTAGTTTTCCCGTGTCGTGCAACAAAGTCGTATCTACCAGTTACGACTTTGTTGCACGACACGTGAAATTCAATTTTGAGTGCAACAAAGTCGTATCTACACCTAAATAGGCCTATTTAGCTTAATAACTCTGCAATAAATTGAGACTGTCACCTGAAATGTATATCAATTAAGCGTAAAGATGACGACAGAATAAATAGCTTTTAAGTTCATGTGGTATCAAAGTCTATATTTATATCCCGGTGTAAAGAAACTGAGTGTCCCCCACGAGAGAGTGTCCTAGCTACCATAGCAACATGTACGGAATAAGCCGTGACCTTGTAGACAAGGCCATTTGGGTACAGTGCTGAAACAAATGATGCATACAGTACTCAATGGAGAACACAATAGACAGATGGATGGTAGGACACTCAGTCATACGGACACTGTATTATATGGGTGGTAGGACACTCAGTCACACGGACACTGTATTATATGACACCGGCACTGCACCGATCTAGCAATTCTGCAGATCAAAGTTAACTACTGGCCAAGAGTGTTTAGCAACAGCATTATTTATAATATATAACTTCCCATACCTATAATAGGTTATTACAACAGCATCATACATAAACATAGCCTAACATTATCCCCATTGGATCTCACACTCATTACATCATCTGAAAATTCTCCTTACATAATCCAATAGAAAATATCAAAGCGTTTTCTAAAAAAAAAAAAAAAAAAAACATCGCTTTACAAGAAACAAAATGTCGTATCTACATACTAGTTTTCCCGTGTCGTGCAACAAAGTCGTATCTACCAGTTACGACTTTGTTGCACGACACGTGAAATTCAATTTTGAGTGCAACAAAGTCGTATCTACACCTAAATAGGCCTATTTAGCTTAATAACTCTGCAATAAATTGAGACTGTCACCTGAAATGTATATCAAATTAAGCGTAAAGATGACGACAGAATAAATAGCTTTTAAGTTCATGTGGTATCAAAGTCTATATTTATATCCCGGTGTAAAGAAACTGAGTGTCCCCCACGAGAGAGTGTCCTAGCTACCATAGCAACATGTACGGAATAAGCCGTGACCTTGTAGACAAGGCCATTTGGGTACAGTGCTGAAACAAATGATGCATACAGTACTCAATGGAGAACACAATAGACAGATGGATGGTAGGACACTCAGTCATACGGACACTGTATTATATGGGTGGTAGGACACTCAGTCACACGGACACTGTATTATATGACACCGGCACTGCACCGATCTAGCAATTCTGCAGATCAAAATTAACTACTGGCCAAGAGTGTTTAGCAACAGCATTATTTATAATATATAACTTCCCATACCTATAATAGGTTATTACAACAGCATCATACATAAACATAGCCTAACATTATCCCCATTGGATCTCACACTCATTACATCATCTGAAAATTCTCCTTACATAATCCAATAGAAAATATCAAAGCGTTTTCTAGAAAGATCTCTGAACAAGTGTAATTTCCCTTTTCTCTTGCATAATAACACAATTCAGCTTGATGATGTACATTTTTTGTGTGGGACCTCTTTTTGTTATATATTAAGCTCTTTGCTAACAGCCATATGCAATGATAGTGTTATTCAAATCTACATATTCATTAATAAGCTTATTATATACGTCTAAATGAGCATAAATACAACTCGGGGGCACGCCCATCTTGGAAGTGATAGGTATGTAAGGCTGTTAAGACCCCTCCCCCCTTTTCAGCATTGTTGTCACCCAAAAGACCCCCCTATTTTTTGAAAATTCACCCAAAGATCCCATAATTTTACCACTGTCACCCAAAGACCCCTATTTTGGGGGGAAAATTTTGAAAATTTCCACCCAAAGACCTATTTTTTAGAAAATTTTGCAAAAATCTCACCCCAAAGACCCATTTGGGGGAAAAATTTTTGCAAATTTTTGTCATTTGAAAACCCCCTATTTGGGGGTAATTTTGCTGTCTCTCAACCAAAGGCCCCTTTTTTTCAGTCCTCTGTCACCCAATGCCCCTGGGTTTGGAAGCGCGAGCCTTACATCCATATCCATTCACGGATACAATTTTGATGCACTACAATTTGAAAACGTTATGAGTACAACGAAGTCGTATCTGCGCAGTTATTTCTAATAGCTGGTTTAAGTAGAAGATAGATATTCATGATATATGGAAATTTGTATATTTTCACCTCGTAAAAGTCACAATTCTTCCCTGTTTAAACGTGAAATGTAGATATGACTTTGTTGCACTCAGGTGACGATCTTTATGCAACACTATTTTCGATATGTTTCAAGTCTATATCTCAATTACGTCTAAATTCAGAAATAACTTTTTTCTTTCAGTATATCACGATAAACTTGAAAATATTGTAAGAATAAGTCGCATCTGTGCAAATACGACTTTTCCTCTGACATTTTTAAGTTTTAGTGCAACAAAGTCGTGCCTTCGCTATTATTCCGAAATATGTTGTTTTAGTAAAAGGTAACATATGAATAATGTACACAATTGTATACTTCTATCCCATGCAAAACTCGTTTGATTCACTACTTAATGAAACACAAAAGTTATAGATATACCACTATTTTTTGCATGCATTCATATTTATCGTAGAAGCACAAATCCTTTTAAAAGCATTTTGACATTAGTGGTTAGTGACTATATTATTTATTAATTCTAGCTCTACTTAAATATCTACTTTTTTGGCCATTTCTTTTGCAGTATTTGGCGCCAAGAAGGCATCACGACCGCTAACATTAACTCAACTTATGTCAACTGCTTGACTTCCAAGCTATCAGGGACTTTCTTTGCTGTCGTTGAAGTCGGGGTAAGACAATTATTCTTGATTAATATAGAAAGTGAAAGACGTGCCTTTAGAAGCATGCAGATATAGACAAACGTAGAGTCCATGTGACATTTGACGTCACTCTGACAGGCAGCCATAGAACTGGCAGGCAATCATGCTATCAAAAGTTAAAAGCCCAGGTTTATGGATTTATTTATTCTTGAATGAGGGAAGGTATTTCTTGCTTTACGTCAAATAAGTCAAATCTGAAAGTAACACCTGAAATCTTTAACTGAATGAGCATTAGCAATGTCCCGTCACTCGGTGATGAAAATAAATCTAAAGTGTGTTTGAGATTTATATATCTCATAAAAACACTTTGGAATAATTTTGGGATGATATTGTCATTTATAATACAAGTTTACAAAATGTTGAAGCCGGTCTTCTTTTGCTCTAAGACATATTTAATCTAAATTTATAATTTTATTGTTATTTTATTATTATATATATTACAGATCTACATCAATGTTTTACAGATCATTGAAGTGGCCATGTTGGCTACCATCTTGAATCAAGATAATAATACAGGTGTGATTGACAAGAAGTCCTTTCAGAACAATAATATTTTGTGTTTTGTTGTTGAGAAATGGTGAAAGCTGTATTTATATGTGATGGCGATACTAATTTGCATAAATTAGCATTAAAATGATACGTGCGACATTTTTGCTAATCTTTCAACATACCCTAGCTAATCGCTTTCTATGCATTTCTAATATAGAGACATTGATTAGAAGTTGATTTCAGGGGATACACGTTACCACTTTCTACCCACTGAACTAAATATATATGGTCTGAACATTATTTATACAATAACAGAAGAAGATCGCACAATGTATAATCTTCTGACCATTTCTATACAAACCACGGTAGGGAGAAGGGTCGCTCAATGCTACATGTTCTGTCCATTCTATTCAAGGATGGCAATAATATTTGGAATACGTAGGGCGCGATCGTGTATCACCCTATCTTGCCCGTCTTCACTGGCTTCCAGTCTGTGCAACCGCCTATCTGTTCAAACTTAATATCTCATTGTACAATACACTGGATTGTAACAAACGTAATCTTCGTTTCTCTAAAGATACCACCAGACTCAATATTATGTAGTATTATGTATGTATGTATGTATGTATGTATGTATGTATGTATGTATGTAATAAGAAAGGAGGGACTCTCAATGCCTATGTTCTGACCATTATCAATATCTATACCATCCACACAAGGGACGGGTCGCTTGTGCAAGAAGATAACAAACACAAGCTTTTGAGTTGATTCGTTCTTATTCTTCCTAATTATTCTGCTCATTTTACATTCGTATCGGACTCAGCTTCTCATAATTATTCTGCTCATTTTACATTCGTATCGGACTCAGCTTCTCATAATTATTCTGCTCATTTTACATTCGTATCGGACTCAGCTTCTCATAATTATTCTGCTCATTTTACATTCGTATCGGACTCAGCTTCTCATAATTATTCTGCTCATTTTACAGTCGTATCGGACTCAGCTGCCTGCTGTCGTTACCACAGCACTTGCCATGTCTCTCATTTTATTTTTTGTAACGTTAATTCTTCTACTGTACGCCAATCGGTAAGCATTACTATTGTAAATAAGTTGTTTATACAGAATGTCCAAAAAAATATAACCCTAAAAGCGCTCCCAATTTCAGGTCTTTAATAAACATTTATGCAAATTATTTGAAAAAATTATATAAAATGAAATCTGTGCTTTTTTACTTGTACCATGGAGAGGCTGTGAGAGGTTGTGTTCAATTGGCAATATCCCCGGTTAGGGTGCATCAAATTGGATGAAATAAAAACAAGGATTTAGCTTAGGATCTGCTCTACATAATTAAACCAAAATATCTCACAGAAATGCACAGTTTATATTTTTTTAAATTTTGAGTTTAATTGTATAGTTTTTTTGGGACAGTCTGTAGTTTTGTACACATTCTTAAAATGTTAATGGGTGACGAGTTGTCCCTAAATTGTACCGCCAACGGTGGTTAGCGATTACACAACCCTATAGATCTCTGTGCAAAAATGCCGGTACCCTGTTGTCTGTTTCGGATTCTTTCAGATTTAACAAAGTGGTCACGGGTTATTCCACTGCTTACTGTAGATCATTATAGGACGATCAGCGGCTTATACAGTGTGAGTCAATAAAAACCCTACATTCAGAATAAAAAATAATTAAAATAGTTAAGAATTATTTTTGCTCAAATGTTTGCATTGGTAATAAAGAGGGATAAACAGGCTTTCAGAAAACGTTTATTTGGTGTCATTTGGACTTTGGAGGAAGAAGTTATGCCTATTTTGCTGAGCGACTGAAAACTCCTGTTTGGCCGATTTTGAGCCAATCAAAGATGAATCGCTTACATAGAGTAACATGGTCTTCAGCAGTGATTTGAGTAAAAACATTTAACACCAAATTATTGTTAAACAATAGGGGGTGGGAAAATAATTGAAGGATTATAAAAATGATACCCCGGAGATTACAAAAGAAAATGCTGAGTGAAAATATGTTCCATTTCCCAAATAAGAAAGTCAAGATAGCTGGTTTAAGACCACAGTTTACTTCGGTTCAGCAAGATTTCATGGTTTTAACCTACAACAAAACTTGGGAGCCAAAGTGAAACCATAGAAGGAAAAACCCGCTTGGAAAAAAACCAGTGCAATATTGAATTCTAAGTTTTAATTCCAATTCATTTACGGAAAACTTCAGCTTTAGTTCTTCTCGCAATTTATGGACGCTGAGTATACTGTATTTGTGCAAATACAGTATACAGTATCACCTTATGAGATGTACTACGTGAATAAAAAAAATTGTGCAAGGGTTGCAGATGACCTTGACCATGATAATATCACGGAATCATAGATTTGTTGTTGTTTTAATAAAGCAAATCTAATATACTTCCAAATGTTGAAAAAATGAAAGAAAACGATTAAAAAACAAGCCAGATATGACCAATTTTGTAAGCACACCTCTTTTTCCTCCATTCCAATGGGATTTACACAGTTAAGCAAGAATACGTCAATGTATGATATACGGGGCATAGCATTATTAAAGTAATGATGACCCAAGCTTTTTTGTTTAATTGATCTATGAATAGCCATAATCTCCTTCATTGATCTTCAAAAAGAATTTAATATTCACACAAAATCTCACCCAATTAATCCTGATGTGTAAATGAAAAGGGTTTCAACACTACTACTGTAATCCAGGTATAGATACAAGTTATGCCAATTAAAAGGACTAAACTATTTGCAATATCCTAAGATCTTGTTTTCTTGTTATGCAACAGGTGAATTGGTTTTTGGATTCGCCATAGCAGTTGGTATAAATAAATTCATTGATTAATCCGTAGTTGAAATAATTAAGAAAATGTAGCATTAAGTTGACAACGGCATCATGATATTGATATTGTACATTCTCACAAACACAAGTTTAATGTGTGTAAATCCCATAGGAATGGCGAAAAAAGGGGTGTGCTTACAAAATTGGTCATATCTGGCTTATTATTTAATCGCTTTCTTTCATTTTTTCAACATTTGGAAGTATATTAGATGTGTTTTATAAAAACAACAACAAATCTATGATATAGTGATTGCATTAAGGTCAAGATCATCTTTAATCCTTACACAATTTTTTTTGATTCACGTAGTATAACAAAAATCTCTGAGCAGTTTCATTATTTTCATGAACTGCGACATTGATATGGAGTGATTTTCAATAACTGACTTTCTATGATTGAACAATGATAATTTAATTTGTTGAAGATATTTTACTTATAATTATGTTACACAATAGACCGTTTTATTCAAACTGATATGTTTTTGTCGAGAAGAAATCAATTCCATCTGAAATTGCATGTGTGAATTGCCTTTGCTATGATGTGTTATGGTATATACGTTGGTGTCAGTCTCTCCGCATTGTATGGCTAAATCGGCCAAACAGAATGTTTAGGTCTCTCCGCAAAATTGACATAGTTTCTGATCCCAATGTCCGAAAGACACCAAATAAAAATCTTCTGATAGCCTGTTTATTCCTGTATACAACCAAGGCAAACATTCAAGCAAAAATAACGTTTAACCTTTGAAGAAAAAATCTTTCCTGAATGTATGGTTTTTATTGACTCACACTGTATTTGACGAAACGAAACGATACAGGCTCAGTGCACCCATTGGATTACATGCTATTCCGTCATAGTATAAAATGTATGATGACGAAATAAAGCGTGTAATCCAATGGGTGCAGTGAGCCCGTTTCGTTTCGTTTCTTCGAATATAATAAGCCACGATGAGCAACGTAAAGTTTCCGGTTCTAGGCGATGTTCTTAGCTACAGGTGAAAAATGTGCATTAC
This sequence comes from Ophioderma brevispina, assembly GCA_023653785.1. NCBI lineage: Eukaryota > Metazoa > Echinodermata > Ophiuroidea > Amphilepidida > Ophiodermatidae > Ophioderma > Ophioderma brevispina. The sequence goes on from JAMKCH010000779.1 coordinate 159,230, forward strand.
CCGTGATGCTTAGCGGACTCGGTTCTAAATCACCTGCTCCATAATCATTGCACCTCAAAGCGCACAAATCACCTACTTAGCCTACAACAAAACACCCAGAATAGACACACAACATCAATAATGTAATTGTAAATGAGCTTAAATGCGCACAAAAGCCAACATGGCAGCACCCTACATGGTACACTTCAATCCAGCTTATATAACGTCCTTGTGCACCACTATGACGCCCTTCATTCCGTAGGCCTACAAATGCAAATTAGGGTCCCAAAACCATAAAAGACTGCATTTTCTAAAACGTGTCTTTCTCATATTCTCAGGAGATTTGAATCCGATAGAGCGACTTTGGTCCTATTTTTCCTGTTGACGCTAATAGCGGGTTATCTGACGATGGTCTCTGGCCTGTATGCCACCGATGAAGAAGTGAGTATTGTTGTACTTGTAATCCTAACTTTTTGGGAGTAAATATTATAAGCACTATTAATGTATTATTTCATTTCTGTATGTAACTAGAGAAACGATTCCTAGCAGGGAAAGTACCTTATTTAAAAATGCAAGAGAAAAATAACAAAATCCCCTAGTGCTATACATGTATTGAGATAATGCAATGTAGTTGACACACTTGAAGAATTTTCTAGAAATCACTGCTATAAATGCCGAAAATGTGGGCTGCGTCATTACCCTGCCGTACAGCATTATTACCTGCCGAAATCATGGGTTAATTAGCCCAGTAGTACACCACTGACGCACAAACTCCAGGATTTCCTTAAATAACGACCACGCATGAAGATGGTCACTGTGAGCAAAGTACTTGATTGCCAGGTGCACGGAATTCAGTTCCCGCTCCGTTATTTCTGTGCTTGTTTATACTATTTCTAGCAGCCGCAGCCCCGAGATTCTGTTCACCATATAACCCAAAATGTCCCCGTCTGTCAATAAGTTGGGGTGTTAGACTAATCCTGCTTGATATCTCGAGCAATCACATCAATGTAGTTAAAGGGCGGCGACCCGTATTTGGGCATGCATGGTAACCTTCAACAACCTCAGTCCGAGACGATTAGATCAGTCGCACGATGACAGTCACCAGCAAATCGTGGTCCAGCGCTGGGCGACAGTGGATGAAATTGAAATTGGAGGGATATCTCCATATCCCTAACGTGCTAGGCCGAAAATATGATGATCACGCCAAAAAAAGGACAGGCTTTAGCGTTATTTTTCTTGTTAGATCTAGGGGCAATTTCCCCCTAAACTGGGGCAGGGGTGCGCTGGCGTGAATTTTTTTTTCAAAAGTGCCGTTAAGGGACGTTATAGGATATATTTGTGCCTTGGACATGCCAGGACATGTTTTTACTCGCATATGGAGTAGATATAGATGCCATCCCGTCTATCCCGTAACTCTTCTTCATGGTCCATGTCTCAGATCAATATAACATGATACTCTATTCCGGCTCTAAGAGGTTATCTTGGTTTGAATTGAGAACCAGATTGCCATAGTGTGTGGTTTTTAATTGCAGGCGTTCCAAGCTTGTTCTTTGCATGAACGGAAGTCTTTCTTGCTATCGGAACATAGCACCCTAGGTACTTGACGTCCTGACTTCTTGAGTTGGGACACCATCTGACATGCAGAGATAGGTTGATCATTTTCCTCATTGACGGTCATGTATTCTGTATTCTTGGGCATTTAGATGTAGACCGAATTTGTCTGCACAGCATTCTCAAAGTTTGGTAAGAACTTGTGCATATAAGTTCTTAAGAAGGAAGGCCTTAAGTACATAATGCAGCAATTCCATACGTAGGGAACACCCCCCCACACAATACGTCACGCTGTGGTGAGCAGAGGGCTAATCTATACTTACTTAAAAATGAGATCTGTCTGTCTACGAGTCTGTCGGCTATGCGTTTTGTTTGTTTGAAAATGGGGCTGTATTTTGGCATGAAGGTAGGGGGGACAGTTTGACCTTTGTTTTTACAGGGTTTCGCAGTGACCCCAAAGGTAAAAAGGTCATCTGAGGTCAATTGACAAATAAAATGCCCTATGACCACCAAATTTGGTTAAAAAACGCGACATGAGCGCAGAACAAAATATGAGGTCAAAGGGTCACAGACAATAGATCAAAGGTCACACACGGGGCGATTGCCAATAGTTATATAATTATGTCAGGGAAATTCTGCAAGCAGTTTGTTGGTAAGAGCTTAAGTGATGGGAGAAGAAAACCAAGAAGACGCAGGGTCTTTACCACTACATGTTGCCTCAGATCAAGATGCGAAGTGAAACCAAGAAACTGCAGGTTCTTTACCACTACATTGTGCTCAGATCAATATGAGACGTGAAACCAAGAAGACAGCTGGTTCTTTACCCACACATTTCTCTAAGATTCAAATGAGACTGAAAACGAAGAAGCCAGAGTTTCTTACAACTACATTGCGCTCAGATCAATATGAGGGATTGAAACCCAAGAAGACAGGGTTCTTACCACTATATTGCGCTCAGATCATAGAGACGTGAAACCAAGAGACAGGCGGGATTCTTTACCACTAATTGATGCTCAGATCAATATGAGACGTGAAACAAAAGACAGCGGATCGTTACCACTACATTGCTGCTCAGATCAAGATGAGACGTGAAAACCAGAAACAGGCTGGTTCTTTACCACTACGTTGCTGTTCAGATCAATATGAGACGTGAAACCAAGACGGACAGCTGGTTCTTTACCACTACATTGCTGCTCAGATCAATATGAGACGTGAAACCAAGAGAAGGCTGGTTCTTTTACCATACATTCTGTTCAGACAATATGAGACGTGAATGAAACCAGAAGACAGCAGGTTCTTTACACTACATTGCTGCTCAGATTCATACTGAGACTTTGAAACCAAGAAGAAGCTGGTTCTTTAAACTCTATTGCTGCTCAGATAAATTATGTGAGACTGAAACCAAGAAGACAGCGGAGGAGTCTTTACCACACATATGCATGCTCAGATCAATATGAACGTTGAACCCAAGAAGACAGCTGGTTCTTACAAAAACTACATTGCGGCTCCGATCAATATGAGACGTGAAACCAAAGAGGGACAGAGTGTTCTTACCACTACATTGCTCGCTCACGATCAAGTATGAGAACGGAAAACGAAGAAGACAGCAGGTTCTTTACCACTGCATTGCTGCTCAGCTAAATATGAGCGTGAAAAACCACGAACGACAGATGGTTATGATACAACAACTTGCTGCTCCGGATCAATATGAGAGTGAAACCAAAGAGAAAGAGGTGTTCTTTACCATCTACATTGCTGCTCAGATCAATATGAGACGTGAAAACGAAAAGACAGCAGGTTCTTACCATGCATTGACTGCTCAGATCAATATGAGAGTGAAACCAAGAAGAAATGGTTCTTTACCCCATACATTGCTGCTAAGATCAATATGAGAGTGTGAAACCAAGAAGACAGCGGATTGTTGGTGATTAACTTTTGATCACAAACACATAAAAATTGCCGTACCTGGAATTTCCACTGCTAAATGCAGTATTCATTCAGCCAGAATGACTGATTCCCGGGAAAAAATGTGCTTTTTGTGCCAACGAAACGTCAGAACCGGGTGGTATGCTTTGGAAAGTTTGTATCGTCCCCGTCCTTGTTAGGGTGGGCTGGGTGGCTATGATGTAAATTGCCTCCTGGACCCTCTCTCGAACCAGCGTGACTCCCGTCCAATATCCTGACCTCATCCAGGTCAATATAGTGGCCCGGGGATTCTATGTGAATATGCTGGGAGACCTCGAGGACGTAGAGTTGGCGTATATGGTCTAAAAAAAATCTAGTTGTTAGAGAACGTTCAGTCTCCCCTATGTAGAATTCCTGACCAGTCCCTAGACAGAAGTACTGCCTGGACAGTGTTATAGAATAAACAAGTCCAGAGATGTCCTCCTTCTCCGATTCTCTTTTGGAGCAACGGCATTGCCGTCGGTTTATGTCCTTGTAGGTTTTTAAAACAAGTGGTGATCCCGTAATAAGACCCTATATCTGCGTAGGGCCTCCGAGACCCCTTTCACGTATGGTATTACGACCTGTCCTTGGATTTTGTGGTGCAGTAATTACGCTCACGACCGGTGGGGCCTCGGTTTTGCTTTGAATCTCTACTGAGGCCAATTAGGGTCGCCACACTTTGTGAGAGCTTATAGTGATGTGGGTTTTTCCTCCTCAACAAACAGCGGGAATCAGTATTACGCTCTCCGCCCGTTTAGTAGAACAAGGTTGGGATAACCCCAAAAGTGTATGTTCAAACTGGATGATTCGAAGAAAAGTTAAGGTACTGATCGGTTTGTGAGTGGTGTTTGCGATAAATCTGATGTCTAGTTTCCCTCGGTGTGATGACGTCAGCGTATCTAGAAAGGCAAGCGATCTGTTCTCCTCCCCCTATGTAGTGAATTTGATGTCAGGGTCCAAAGAATGAAGATTATCTGTGAATTTCTGAGCGTATGTTTCTTTAATTGGTGAGCGTGTCGTCGACATATCGAAACCACCATAATGGTCTGTGGGGATGTCTCAATGGCAATCTGCTTTAAATACTCCATATATAGTTTGCAAACAAAGGGGAAACGAGACCCCTCGCGGCCCCATGGATTTATGGTAGAACACGCCATTGTAAACCAATATGTCAACGAAGGACACTTCAAGTAATTTGACAATTTGCTGGATGACAACTGGGTACGTTCACTCAAGGTCTTGTCACTTTCCAACCTACACTGTCTGTATATACTGAGTGCCTACCAAACAGGTAAGATGTAAAACAAGGCTGTTACATCTAGGAAGCGAAGCTCTCATCCTCCTCAACGCGCTTCTTTTTTGAAAACAGTTGCAAAGTCCTGGGATTAGCAACGTGATGTTTTCTTACTTTTGCCGACCAGGGAGAAAGGATATCAGCGAGATACTTAGCACAATTGTAAGTAATGGTTCCCAACACTACTAACAATGGTCTCAAAGGATTTAGTTGGCTTTGTGCACTTTGGGCAACCCATAAAACTTTGGGGGTGCCTCTGTAGTGGGGTACAATTTGCGATAATCCGCTTGTTAATGCCCCCTTCTTTCTCTAGTTCTTGAAGAACACGATCAGTTCCTTCTTATACTAGCCGTGGGATCTTTTAGACCAAGATTTTTGTTAGTGGCCACTATCGCTCAACAGGTCCTCACACTTTTGCTTTATCATGAGATGTCAATTAAACCACAAGTCTCCCTATCGGCAGGTAAGATGCGAATATCTGATCTTTCTGAGTTGGTCATCAAGCGCTCTTTAAGGTTAATCCTTGTTCAAGTTGGATTGGATTCAATTTTCTTGGGTCTACTCAAGAGAATGGCAACTTTTGCCTAAGCTCCCTACGTCACGTTCAGATAATTGCGACACGCAGATCAGTAATGGTTCACCAAATCCAAACAACGGGGAATTTCCGTTCGGGATACCGCAAATTCAAGAGCCCTTCGCTAATACTGAGAGGCTCCCACGTTGAGAACCTCTGAAAACAGTTCTTGACCCATTTACTGATACACTCGGACGCTAAGTTGTTATTAATTTCCGATTATCGAGCTCAGTTTTCTGTCCAACAATTTGCCGGGGCGAACTTGTTTGTTGTCGTGCTTTTGACAACTCGTGCTCTTTGACCTGTGACCTCTCGGTACGGGTTTTCACTTCCGCGATTACGTCACTAGGCAACCCACTATCGTTAGAAATAACAGATTCAATACGCTGTTTTTCCTGCTTCAAATTGTCGATTTTATGAACAATTGGCCACACGCACGTTTAATAATGCTCTTTCCGCTCTCCTCAAGATATTATCGGCTTTTTGGCCCTTGACAGTACTAGAAAGACGTAAGCTATTTGGCGTTACATAATGATGTTTACAGTGTAACGAAAACCGGAGATGGTTCTGGTGCCGGGCGATCTTTTTCCAAAAGTATGATGTTATTTAAGCAATCCTTGCCGTAATCATTTCTGATATTAGAATGAAAGTTCATCTGTGTTGGATATTATATCGTTTGAGATGATTAATTTTGATCACAACACATAAAAAGTGCGTCCTGGATTTTTCAACGGTGCTAACGGGTGCGTCTTCCAGCAGAATGGACCTGATTTCCCGGTAACATGTTTGACATTTGATGCCAACGACGTCAGAACCGGGTCATAGACTTTGGAAAGTTTGCCCTCCCTAAACAAGGACGTGAAAACGGATCCTTGAATTTCACTTTGATTTCATTATGCGTTGGTTTTGAATAGCCTAATTATTTTTTTGTCTTTTCTCCTATAGATTGCGTGCACAGTTGTTGCCTTGATTCTACACTTCTCACAACTATCCTATTCATTCTGGATGCTTGGTCAAGTGGTACAGCTTATGCTCAAGGTTGGTATGGATACAGTCTATACCCATAAATATCTATAATGCATTTCTTCAAAAAAATGAAACTAGCTACTATACAATTTGAACACAAACGTTATCACACACAAGGAGGCCGAAATTGGTCGTGTTTTCTTAGCGGTAATAATAATCAAACAGTAATTAAGCGCCCATAAACAATGTTTCAAGGCGCTTTCATAGATACAAAGCCTCAACAACAAAATGAATTATTGTAAAACACAAATTACACAAGAGGCACAGGATCGACAGACAGACAAGGGAGAGCTACACGGAAAGAGTAAATTAACAAGATAAAGCAAAAGGGATAGCTACACGGAAAGAGTAAAATAACAACAACAATTAAGAAAGCAACACTTACACGACGCACACATGCTGGAAAAGACCAACGGTGCAGACGACAGAGAAACATGCACAAATAAGAATACACAGGATATCGTCCATTAATTGTCTCGCATTTATACACATAGACAAAACCTATTGAGTAAAAAAAATGACCTTTCAGTTTTGTTTTAAAAAATGGTCCATAGAAGATGCAGTCTTCTTGTGGCAGTGTTTGATTTTTGGTAAGCATCTTTGCTAGGATCTGTTATCAAATTATATTTGAATTATCAATACAATATAATTTAGAATTATGTGCTCCAGGTTGTGCTCTGCAGGATACAGTATTTGCCATATTAGAATGTTGATCTAGTGGAAATTTGTTCTATCATCTTTTCGTTGTTTGGATATTTGATTTTCGTATTGGCATTTGAAATACCTTGCAATTGCTCAGATATTGTGGACATTTGATCTGGAAAACACACACACATATTAATATATATTTATCAACAAGGGCTGTGCTCCATGGACTGGGACTCAAAGTACAATTTAAAATGTTGTGCCCTTACTGGTATAGAGTTAAATGACGTAACAATCGCATTAGTATGATCATTTGACTTTTTGCACCTGCTTAGGAAATAAAGGCATTACACATCACTTTTTAATTTGAATTTTAATTTTCATATCATAATATGGTATTTTGTTGTTTGCTTGCTGCTGCTGATGTTGCTGCTGTTGTTGCTTGTTGTTATGTTTTGTTAATCACTGTCGTTTTACAAAAACCCAGTACTGCTAAAGCGATTATGTCTCATACCGGCTCTCCTTATAGCGCTATAGCGTAACATGAAATGTTACAATTCGCTGCAAAACCCAAACACAATAATTTTATATGTATCGTTGTGCGTACGTGTGGTATGTGTGTGTGTCCCATTACAAAAAGTATGATATTGAAACCTAATAAAGATGCATCATTTTCCATGCAAGGAGCACCAGGATACCCATGAAGTATGATGTAATAAAGGAGCATCATGTTGATACCCATGAAGTAATGATGTAATAAAAGGAGCATCATGTGATACCCATGAAGTAATGCGTATAAAAGGAGCATCATGTATACCCATGAAGTAATGGTGTAATAAAAGGAGCATCATGTGATACCCTGAGTATGGGTAATAAAAGGAGCACATGGGAATACCCATGAAGTAATGAGTAATACAAGGATACATCATGTGATACCCCATTAAGTAATGAATGTTATAAGGCAGCAATCATGTGATAACCCATGAAGGCATGATGTCATAAAAGGAGCATCAAATGAAAATACATATGGAAGTATGAGTAATGAAGGAGCCTCATAAGTATGCCCATGGGAAAAAAAAGTAAATGTTTAATAAAGGGGAGCATCATGTGATAACCCATGAGGTAATGATTTAAGGAGGATGCCCCTAATTTTACAACAGCAAATAATAAACCTATTTTGATTCCTGAATTAGTGTAGCCGTGAACGACCATCATAATGTGATGTAAAAATATTTCGTGCACACATTCCCTCGGGGAACGGTTTTCTTATGGAGGCTTTATATAACCCCCCTTGAGTGCCCAACTCCAATGGAACTATACTTGGTCCCACTGTGGCTAAACAAAAAAATAACAACAACCTGATTGTAAATAACGAATTTTTCCGACGACAATAGTTAACCAATAACATGATAAAGCTTTTTTGTTTTATTTGGTTTTTTAATTGTTCGTGTTTATTGCTGGAATTTAATACCTGGTATATGTGTAAAATGACAATTATAATGAGTAATATTTTCTTTTAATAAAAGCGGTCACAATAGATGTAATTCATAGCATGAACATTAATTACTGCTATGTATACGCATTGGAACAACGACCTATTGAACATAGGTATATAAATTTGGCTCTTTCACTATCGATGTTAGTAACCTTAGGTTATTCGCAAATGAAATCATTGAATGGTTAAGAAACCCGCCGCGGCAAAAAACATCCCGAATCCAATAACAATTTTGCTCTGACTCCTGTAACCATGGCAATTGCAGCAGAGGAAGTATAACCTTTGCATTTTATACGTAAAACATTGATAAACGAACAATGTGTCAGGATTCTAAAATGTGAAGCCCGCAGATAATTCAATCAGAATTTTCATAAATAACGGTCAACTTTTACAGAGATAAAGCTTTCTTAGTTCAGCATATCCATGCGTATATTTATTGAAGGTCCATGACCCGATTGCTAAAAGCCTAGTCCCCAGAACCCTACACTTTAAAAAGTGGTAAAAATTTTGTGTCTGAAGAAATCTATCATTTTTTGAATTACCTGTGGAATCGACTAGGTACGAAGGTTTTTTGGTTTGGATGTTACAGTGATAAAGTGTCCTCATTTTGATCGCCATTATTTTACAATGTTTTTACACATTCTAATCTATGGTTTTCACTTTTTAGCTGTATTCATCAAAACGGGTTGATTTCAATAAATCAGGTCATCCCCTTTACCCAAGACTAGACTCGCACTAATTAATGATTTTTTTAGACCAGATGTACAATCTTTAAACCAAATGTTCAGGGTCATTTTGAAAGAACGGCTATCCAGTCCGCAAATGTCAGCGCAAGTGAATCCTTGATAAAAACAAAATCCCTTTATATTTGGGGTTCAGTTTGTTTTTCAATAATATTGTTTCCGTCTCGAATTTTTAATAGTTACTATGATGTGTCCTCTTTGTCCTCTCCAATAATCGGATAACCTCGTCTCGATATCTAAATGAATGCTATGACAATGTTTTCTTGGATTTGGGTTTTTAGGCAGCCATTTAACAAATCGTCAACGATATTTCGTTTCATGAAATATCTGACCGATTGATTATCGTAATGGGTGCACTTTTCCAGTCTGATTTGCAGTTTATAATGCCCCTCCAATTGAAATGTTTTATAGCCATTTTTACATTTTTACTTCTTGCAGTAGTAACCTCAGTTTGCCTTTGACGCATATTGTTTGTTATGTCTTCTCCCTAAGTGCACACGTCACACACCCACACCCCACACACATATATCCACGGTCCCCAAAAAATAAAAGTCCCCCTCTGGATGACCAGACTTTGTCATGACAAAACTTTACTTTGATGGGTATATTTCTTCCCATCAAGTAATTTTGTTTACAGGAAACAGTTTCCCATGTCAATTACAGTTCATCATTTTGTTGAAAGGTAATGCCTTTTTCTTAACAACAAGCATTTGTGTAAAAACGATTATTTGCATTAGGAGGGGTTCCATGGAACCCCCCCCCAGAAAAACCTCTTTCCCGTAGGAATTTTGTACGAAATTTATTACACATGTGAAGGGTCATAGACAACCCCAAATCAGCAATTAAAAAATGAATTTGTTATTTGGTCTGCAAATTACGGCCAAAACATTGTTTTCAAACACGCAAAAATTGGGAAAAAGACGGAAAATTTAAATGGCCTTGCGATTACATCTGTTCACAAAGCCCCAAAAATACCAATGATTTATTTCATTTTGAGTAAGATTAAGTCATAAATGATCACATCAAATATTATAATTAGTCTAAAAATATAAATAAAATACCTGTTTGTGTGCATAACTGGTGTGTATGTACCAATTAGAACTCACGAGAACCGCGGAGAATGTTCTTGAATTTAGGAGAATAGACTAGCCTAAACTCAATGGTGAATGTGTCTGCCGTGGGTGGCGCACTGCTGTAGAATTACACCGCAGTGAGTATCTGCAACGAGATCCCAAATACTCATACAGTACTGTGGACTGGTAGAAGGCATTGTCGCGCGGACTTATGATGTAATGGGATATATTTAGCGCATGACTAAGATAGACAGGACTAGAATCCTTCTAGTAGTGTTTGAGAGGATGATAAAGCTCTGGCCTGAGAGAAGATGGGAGAGAGTATCATCACAACATCATTACTCCAGGAGAGTTTAATACCATCTGCTCAAGTTATTAGCGAGTTTTCCAAGTTGGACAGTGACAGTAATACACATGTCTAGTACTAATCTCCCCTATCTGGACATTGTCATAGTAATCTCAGCTCCAGCAGTTTCGTCCAATTGTGTAGCCGTCTTCGGTTTTTGTATTCCGTGGCCTCTGAGTTATCCAAGGAAACCAAGCTACAGCACTTTTGGGACTTTAAATATTTAGTTCGACCTCCGAGCTTCGGTAGCATTAGGAGCTGGATTTCGTCAGTAAGGACAAGTCGGCCGTGGACACGTCCCACTGTTGGAATTGGAGACGGAGTTTTGCGCTGGAATTTTCGCCAGGACTCTTTGCAAAGTTCGGCATCTTACAGACGCCAGCCAAGTAGCATAAATGTGTTCGAAAAAAATTTGTGGGGGCATTTTTGTTACAAACTGGCAACCATTTCAGATCAACTCGCCTCATATTGTAAGTTTCTCCACTAAAGGAGTAATGTGTTGCCAAAAATCCAATTTATTTTTTTTTGGGCTTTTTGGGCCAAAAATATGATTTGAGATTTTTTGATTATTTGAATCTTCAAAAAGCTGTAGTAGAAATTACCACTTTTTTAAAAAGTAAGTAATTTTGGACTAATATTAACGTCTTAAATAACAAATTAAAGATAATTAAAATAAAGAAAATAACAGACATTCCAGAGCATTTCAGGGTCATTTTCTCAAATAATTGTTTCATTTGAAACTTAGATGCACATAGCATGTTTTTCAAGTAAAGCAACAAAGCATAAAAAACATTAAACACAGTTCTGTTTGACTAAAGTGTGAATGCTTTACTTTTTAAGTAGATTACAGTAGTGATAACTTTAAGAGGGTGCAATCCTAGGATATGTTTCCAATGATTGCTATATGCATCGGCTGAATTCACATAGTGATTATTTTGTGGTCCGAAAAATGGATTTTCTGATTCACTGTATTTGTTACTGGAGGAGCATTTAGTATTATATGAAAGTTCAGTTTTAAACCACTATGGGCTATAATTTTTAGTCTAAATTAACTAATTAATGTAGTAAAACAAGATATAAAGCAGTTATCATCGCATTTAAGGGCCAATTTCTCAAAATAATTGTTTATTTTCAACTAATGATTTACTAACATGTTTAAAGTAAGCACACAATCATAAAAACAACATTACCAACATCTCTGTTGCCCTAAAAAGTATGATTTCGTTTCCTTTTAATTAGAAATTACAGTCGTGTTAACTTAAAGGGGCAATCTAGGATAGTTACAGATGATTGCTATATCATCCGATAAACATTCACATAGTGATTTGGGCCCGAAAATCGGATTTTCTGATTTCAGTGTATTTGTTATGGTCTCTAGACTAGTCATAATTAACAAATTAATGTCTAAAAACAAAGAAATACTAAACCAAAATTCCATAGCATTAAGGTCATTTTCTCAACATAATGTAATACTTTGAACTAATGATTTAGAAACATGTTTAAGTAAGTACAAAAATCTTACAACATGTTAAAAAAACAGTTTTTGACTGCCCTAAAATACAATGCGCCTCCTTTTTACTATAAATGAAGCTATGTTACCTTTTAGGGGGCAGTCTAGGGTATGTTAACATATTGTTTTAGTCAACAGGAATAATTCAACATTGTGATTTTGGACTGAAATTTGATTTGCTAATTGCCCTGTAAATGTACTTGATAACTTCAGCATAGCTGTAGTTTAAATAAATCAGTTTTGAAACAATTTAACGACACACTTGGGTCATATTAAAACAATCAATTTAGAAAAAAAAAAGTATTATGTCTTTAAGACATTTCTGCTCCAAATTATGTAATTTGAATAAAATCAGAGACTTAATAACAGGGACATCAGAATTACATCAAGACCTTACTTTTTTATATAATAAATAGCATCTTAACACATCCAGTATAAGAATCCAGATTACTTAATATCAAGAGTTTCAGTAAAGTATTACTTAGCGTGTTTGTAATAGCTTGGCCAAAGAATTAATGTACTGATTGCACTACAAATGAAACACATTATCTGTAGTGTATCAATGCTTTACTGATCACTTACTTGTTCACCACATATTCCAATATAGTGACACTTAAGTCTGGTAAGTTTATCCTTATTTTAGCATTGTACAACACTATTGTTACTATAAAACTATCCTCATCTATCATTCTCACGACGGACGCGGTCAAAGAGCGGGTGGGGTAGCCCACGTAGGAGACATTCGCCTCTCAGAGACTTGGACCAGAAAGCTGGCCAAGCAAACACACATCACCACGTTTGCAGCTGGGGCAGTTCATCTGGCGCTGAGACGGAACTCTCCCATCTAGTCAAGGGAAGTCACGTCCTAGCCCATTGCGACAACATGTCGGTCGGCTCCCACTTAACAAGCAGGGAGTGAACGGAGTCCACCCTGCCTACAGACAGTCAAAGTCCTTGAGTGGTGTCTCCGTTATCGGATCACCCTGACAGCCTTTCACCTTCCCTGGGAAGACAACACCCTGGCAGATGCCTAGTGAGGAAGACATCCGGAATCCGGGGGCCATCGCAGAGTCCGGGCGTCTGTTGAGTGGCACCTCAACCCCAAGATATGCCAATTAGTTTTCAATTCAAAACAGGCTGAACCCCCCCTACTTGACCTTTTCGCAAACCGCCTCAAAGCCCAGTCCCGACATACTTCTCGTGGCCAGTGACCCAGGCGGCCCTTCAACAGACGCCATGACAATAGAGGGGACGAGTCAGAGTAATACGCGCCTTCCCTCCGATCGCCCAGTTCCCCGCCAAGTTCTTTCTCAATCACCCAGGACAAGCAACTGCCGCATGATTCCTGGTGTGCCCGAATTGGCCCGCAACCGTGGTTTCCAAGACTCCTGTCGCTGCTGCGACTCCACCCGTTGGACACTCTTCAATGAGTGAAGGACCTGATCAAGACTATCCGGGGGGTGGGGTCTCCTTCCAATGGAGACTCTGATGGCGATCAACCTGACTGCAGGGCCAATTTCATCCAGTCTTACAGAGCAGCAGGCCTTTGGCTCCAAGCTGCCCATTGCGTAGGGCAGGAGACCTACCCAAGGAAGACTTTCATTCCAGACTGGTCAAGTACGGAACTGGTGCCGGGATCACCAGTGACCTTCTACGAGCAACTCTAAAGAGGTGGCGGCCTTCCTGATGCATGTGTTCGAAATGGAGCCAACCCCCGCACAGTCAGGAGTTGCCGCAGCGGCAGTAGGAGCCTTCATCTGGGGTTTTGGCGGAGGCATCACCTTGTCTACAGACCAGCGCTTCAATGACCTCAATCAAGGGAATGCTAAAATCGACGGCGCCGCCTAACGCTCTCTGGTACCAGTATGGGACCTGCCAACAGTCCTCCAGCATCTCAACCGTCCTCCTTATGAGCCTCTTCACCAGACTTCTCTAGCGGACACCACCAGAAGACTCTCTTCCTTGGCGCTGCAGCATCAGGCAGGACAGTATCGGATATCCATGCTCTGTCTAAAGCAAGAATCCCATCACACACCTTCACAGGGAACGCTGCTTCGCACTTCTTCTCTTTCCCCGATCAGGTTTCCTGACCAAGAATCAATCTCTCCGCTTCACTCCACAGCCGAACATCCTCCCAGATCTCTCCGACACAAGCTTCAAGGTTTCCAGCGATGATGGGCACCCTGGTGTCCATTTAGAGAGCCTTGAAGTTTTAAATCAGCAAGACCCGGCCTATAGGGGGGCTCACGTACCAAGGCTTTTCCTCACAACTCAGAAGCCGTTCGGTTTCGTCGCCCGGCCTCCAAAGACGACCCTGCCATATGGATCGTGGCAGTCATAAAGGAGAGGCTAGCTAGTACGGAGGGTTCGTCCTGACGGGGACGCATCATAGGAGCCACGACGTAGATCCTCAGGCGCTGCTTGGGCCTCCTACCGGGGAGCTTCTATACACGATGTCAGGGACGCTATGGGATGGGCTTGTCCGTCCTACATGCCAACAAGTTATCTCCGAGATTGCCTAGTACGCAGCAGCGGTTCGACGGCAGATAGGATCCTATCATCAGCCTCCTCGTCAAATAACAGGAAGGCCTAAACATCTCCAGTCGCACAGCTATCAGTACACTTTCCCCATTGAGTCCGGAGGTAAGTGCCACGATTCTATTATTGGTTTGTTCAACCTTCTCCCGGCGAGGGACCATATCACCATAGCCCCGCTTGCCTTTTTGGCCTGAGCACTCTGGTATCAGGGTTGACTCTACCAGTTGCAATCGTGTGGCATACGTCGGCTGAATGGGAAAATACTAGGAGAGTAGGTTGATTCCCCTCTCCCTCGGGGGAGACGTCATATCACCATAATCTCCATATACTTACCATTCAAGCCTGACGTCCCCCCCCCCCCTGTACGGGCCAGCTGCGCCCGCCCAGGACGGGGCTCACGCTGTTCGCTCTCACGCCCGTGGAGTCAAACCCGGTGGAAAGAGCATACCAAAATGATCCAGAAGTAAGGGTTTCTAGATCAACGCCCCCGATGCGTGCGCAGTCGGGGTCGTCGAATTTTCAGTGGGTAACTCTTGGTATCCTACAGATCATCTGAAATTATGAACAAAAAGACAAAGTCTTGGAATATTGTATTGTAAAGACTTTATCAAAAATCGGATAGAATAATTAATTAGAAATGAGAATGAAATGATTTAGCAAAATGGGTTTCCGTAAATGGGAAAAACTATGTAGATTTATTTCTAATTAAAGTGACAGCATTTTATTTTAGGTCAGTCAAAAAAAGTTTTAACCATGGGTTTGTTTAGCATTAGATATATGTTTGGTTTCTTTGTTCTTGTTATGTTTATTTACCTAAGTAATATTTTATATCATCCCTACTTGTGTCATTATTGTATATTGAGTAATTTCTACTTGTATGGTTTACAGTGCCAGTAATATCTATAAGCACTATAGGGTGTCCATTAGTGGTCCTAGCAAATCATATCCCTCACATGTTCATTTTTAGCACAGTGCAATCTTGACCCACTTTATGGATTATTATTATTTTAAACATCTGTCATTATTCATTTCGTCAAGTACATATGTTATGCTGAATAAAATTGAAATCTTGAATCTTGATGATTTTTGTGCGTACTTAAACATTTTTTGTAAAATCATTGGTTCTTATATATGTTATGTTGAGAAAATGAGCTTAAATGCTCTGAAAAGCTTTTATCCTTTGTTTTTACTACACATGATTTGTTTAATTATGACAAAATATAGCATCATATTGACCCTTTAACTTAAAACTGATTTCATCTAAAACTACATGCCTTAAGTACAAATACAGTGAAATCAGAAAAATCAAATTTCGGGCCAAAATCACTATGTGAATTTTCATCCGTGTACAGCAATCATTGTACACATATCAGAGATTTCCCTTTAAAGTAACATACTGTAATTTCATAGTAAAAAGTAAAAGCATTCACACTTAGGTCAAACAGCACTGTGTTAATGTGTTTTTATTGCTTTTGTGCTGACTTTAAACATGTTATGGGCATCATAAGTTCAAATAAACAATGTGTGAGAAAAAATGACCTTAATGCTCGACTGATTTTATTTTCTTTATTTTAATTATCTGTAATTTGTTATTTAAGACTTAATATAGTCCAAATTACTTAAAGTGGTAAATTTTCTGATAAAGATTGTTTGGAAGATTGTCATAATAATCAAAATATCAAAAATCATATTTTGGCCAAAAATAATCTTTTTTTGGCCCAAAAAGGCCAAAAAAAATTAATTGTATTTTTGGCAACAACTATTATGAGAAGAAACTCTACCATATGAGCAGTTGACATCTGACTGGTTGCCAGCGTGTAACAAAAAATGCCCACATGAAATTTTTTCTGCCACATTTATGATAATTGGATGGCATTGTATGTTAATTGTAATATCGCTGCAGCCCGCGTTCGCGGCACACCCCAGGTAGTAAGTTTAGTAGTTCATTAATTAACAACGTTATTATAGGTTATCTTTGGATTATTGTATCCCAATTGCTGTTGATTGAGATTGATTTAAACACACAAATTAAAATACTACTTTTTTTAAAAATTGTAATTTTTCTTTTTTTAAATTTGTAATCAAGTTTCAGGAGTTTGAATCCGTCGTTTAGAGGTGGTTTTGACTTTGGTCAAGGTGACCGTCACACATCAAACTTTTTGAAAAACGTTATTTTAAATGTTGATATCTCTCTAGAAAGACCCAAATTACATATATTTAAAAAACCAAAAAAGTTTTAGGAACCCTGTATGTTTTAACGGGTGTTGCAAATAAACATCATGTTTTCCATTACTTTGTGATACAGATAGCGGTTTAGCAAGCAACATCCACCATGATATTGTTTGTTTTCAGCACATTAGGGGTTAATTATTTTTATTTGTTACGATTAATTAATTGTTTTCACTTATATATATGTGTGGTAACATTTTAATCCGCAAAAAAAAAATTGCTTTGGTTCTTAGAGTCCCCATTGGGACCCCCCCTCACTATTAAAGTAATTAACTGGTTGGCCGATTTTAATTTTTTTGGTATGAAGAATAAGCGCATTTAAAAGTCAGACAATTACAAACAAATCGCCGCAAAAAACCACGCGTAAAGCGGCCACGCGCAAACAAAAATTTGGAGGGTCCCTAGGAACCCCCCCCCCCTTGGGTCACTTAAGTGTTGAATCCATTAACCCTCGTCTTAAGGGGGGGGTGGGGTCCCCCCTATTGAACTTCGCTCCGGGTGCCTAAATGGTAAAAACCTCGTAAAAAACGTAATCTTCTAGGTAATCGTTCTCCTATCCTTTCCGGTCATTTAGCGAAAAAAATGGAAGGTAGTCACCGTTCACCCCCCTTGGTTAAGGGGTATGCCGTCAAAAGTCGAAGGTAGGGGGGGGTGGTTTGCCAACCCCGGCAGGATATTATGGGTGCATTTTTGAATATTATGCACAGTATGGCTCTAAAAAAACTCTTTGTTTAGTAAACTATAGCCAAGCCATCAGTTAGAAGCTGAAAACCGGCCTGAAAATCCGAGATTCTGCGATTTTAGCGCAAACTTGGATGTTGACAGCCATACTAGGTTGTTGGTACGATATTTTGGTATCACGGGAGACGAGGAGGACCATAGCTATCCATTGGTATCAAAATTCATAAGCAATCGGGTGCTTTATCACACAAAATTCTCGAAGGGGTGGGGTAGGTAACCACCCCCCCCCCCCCACTTGTAACCGTTGTTACAAAAAAAGAAAGTGCTTGGAAACAAGGGTTAAAAGCTCGGGAAGTATCAGGGTGGATTGAGTTAATGAGTCGAGGTATAAAACACGGCTAATTTTAATAATTGTGAATATTTACCAAACCTTAACATCCTAACTGTCTTCAATATAGCAATTCGATTGGAAATATAATTTTCCCTTAAAAAAGATTTATGGGTGCTGTCCAAATGTCCTACAGATTAGGTAAAATTCACTGGCACTGTCCAAATGTTAGTCAGATTAGATAAGAATTACTGTATCTTAAAGATGTCTTGGTCGTACACTTGGTACAAAATTTTACTGATGCCTGCAAATGCAGTGTGATTAACATAGATTTGATGGGTGTCCTGTAAAATGTCTAGCAATTAGGTAAGAATTTACTGGTGCTGGGCAATGTCTAGCAGATTAGGAGAATCATATACTCTGTCAAATGTCTAGCGCAGATTCGATAAGAACTTTACTGTGCTGTCAAATGTCCTAGGAATTAAGGTGATAATGCACATTTACTTTATTTAGTCTTTACTTAGGTTAAAACTTCTTTTGCCTGGTTAACAACTCCGTGTTACACTGCTTTCTATTTGGCCAGGGATCAAACGTAATACTCAAAAAGCTAACAATCAGAATTACAAAAATCATACTAATTCCCATGGTTAAAAAGACATACATATGAAACACTAGTGAAAAATAAAACGTGAGCCGGCTAGTCAGACTATTAAAAATTATAACGCAACTATCAAAAAAATATTATATTTGCACTCCAACATAGGTGGCGAATTGCCTAATAAGAACGCGACAAGATAGTCTCCACTCAGGTAGCGCGCGACTCTAGTGTAGGCTCCTCCATGCGGTATAAGGCGTGCGTTCGAGCCCTGTGAGATTAATCTTCTCTGGACAAGAAATTACCGCTTGGTTTCCCTATTTACCCCTGCGATATTTGGGAAGTGGGTCCCGGCTGCTGATTTTGTCTTCGATGCTTTTGCTGATACGGGAAAGCGCTGATCCCAATCTGCTTGCATCCTCTTGAACTATGATGCTAATGGTTTATGGATGTTTGGCCCCAGTGATCAGCGGCCATTTTGTGAAAGCGGCTTAGGAGGCCATCGCAGTAGGGTACTTCTATTATGGGTTCTTATTAATTAAATTTTGCCTCTAACTTACACGCATATTTAAAATAACCCACATTTGAGGGCAAGGGTTTTTTTTGCATCGGTGGGATAAGATTAAAAGAGAAAGCAGGCCCCTAGATGATACTTTCTTGGTGCATAACGACGCGGTTTGTGGAATGGACCCATGTTACCATTGTGGCAGAACGAGTTTTGTGACCATGGGTTTTACTAACTAAAGAACAAAATATTGCACGAGACATGGGAAGGTGCTGGTGAGGCTCTTATAAACCAAAGTGTTTTAAATGAAGGTCACAGGCGAATTTCGAGTATCCACCTCAGGTGTTAAGCAGTATTTCAGTGGGGAACCATGCGGGGGAGGTCCAAGAATAATATTACAGCAGTATTCTGCAACCGTATCTAAGATCTAAGTTGGGTCTTAACCGGCATTCTCCCACACCAGTATTCACAATAACTAGTGGGATAGAACACGTGCCTTGTACAGAAGTTTAGGTTGTTTTGAAGTAAAATATGTCTAAGTCTGCACAGAAGACCATTACGTTTAGAAATAGTTTGGGAAATTTTTTCGATATGTTCATCCCCAGGTCAAAGTGGTTCCAGCCAGTACACCCACATACTTAAATTTATCCAAGTATCATGACAAGTATTTATATACACCTTCAGATCAGTATCCCTACGAGCCATTTTTTGACTGTTGCACAAAAGATAGTCTTCGTCTTTTTAACATTGAGCGTGAGGAAATTTTTGTTGAGCATTTAGCCCCCTTACTAATTCAGCAGTTAATATGTATTGATGTCATGACAGACGTACTCGTGACCAAATATGGGTCTTAGTGTCATAGAATATAATGTAACTTTAGGAGTTGTATTTTAATTAACCTTTGTGAGGTGTGTAAAAAAAATAAAAACAGTAAAGGCCTAATATGGCCTGTGGCACGCAAAATTTACGAAGGCTAAGTTAGACACAAAATCCAATTTTGGTTACCTGTTGACGATTTGAAAGGTAAGGCCTAACAAAATATGTTTGTTTGCCCTTTTGGCCTGAAAATCGGGGAGGGTCGGTCGGCGATGTTTTTTTTTTTTTTTTAATACAAGACACAGGAGAAAAGCAAAATGGCATCAAAGTTTATGTAATCTAAACAAGCAGTTTAATGTCTTTCAAAATGACATGATTCACCGCGACCAACAGTCTGCCAAGGGCCATTTGGTAGTGCAACCACCAATACCTTTTCCAAACTGCTTAGCACAGAATACTTTGCATCTAGTAAGTTCTGGTACAATACTATCAATGTCGCATCAAATTGACAGATGCGTCGTTGGTAAATAGAACGTAAGCACCGTATTTTGATGTGAAACACACAGCGTAACTGTCAGGTGCCATCTTTAACACACGCATTTTGAAAGTATTGTTACCACCAAACCACGTATTTCATGGACGATTAAAAATAATATCTAACAATGTGTCAAAAATATTTTATGAAAACAAACAACCATTTAATTATAATTATCCAGAAATTGCAAATTAACCCATCCTTTTGTCGAGTCGCCATGCCCTGTACAAAACGCACCCTATCGAATGGTGTGGTCGAATTCAGCTACTCTACCTCTCCAGAACAGTACATTTCTAGTATTGGGACCGTGCACTATAAGGCTCAGACTAGCTCAGACTACATGCGTATTTTGTACCGAAATCAGAAAATATGGAATAAAATGCTTGAAATGTGCACAGAAACTTTCGATGAAATAACTATTCTGAACTGGAACGGTAACGGTTAAATTGTTCTAAACGTAGCGTTTTCCATTTAAAATTCTAAAACTAAACTGCCTCCTGGTCCACAATTTGACAACCTCAGTCATTTTGTTTTGACCCGGAAATCGTGTCTACAAAATAGGCGTGGCTAAGGTCAATAATGTTGTCAATAATACTAATTACGTGCCCTGATTGGTTAATTATATAATTATATTAAGTTATGTTCAATAACATTTTATCCAGTAATAAGTCTGAAGGCTTTTATCCAACAGTATTTTTTAAATGTTTGTATCATGAAAGCGGCACGTTTTTTACGAAATTTACACCTTTCTAGGAAGCTTTTTCTAGTTTGCAGTTCATATTAAAATGTGCATCATACTACCGGAGAATGTTTGGAATTGGTTTGCCCCGAGCTTTGGGGGTGGTTGTATTACAGGATATTGATTTAAAATTCATTTTGGAGTAGTTTTAATTTGTATTTTATTTTTTGCTTCTCAATCCGAAATTAAAAATTAAAAAAAAAAAAATCGACCCGTGTTTTCCGATTTTTTGGGTCGATCGGAAAAGGGCAAACAAACCTTTTTTTAGGCCTAAGATTCAACCATTTGAGTTCAGGGCCCTGCACGCCAATGTCCTGAAGTTTGTTAAGAAGGACTCTGGGTGCACCGTATCAAAGCCTTCTTAAGGTCTAAAAAGACGACACCCGTATACACACCAGAGTTGAAGTTATCGAGCAAATAGTCTGTGACCTCCACAGACAAGTTTGTGTGGAGTGCATGGCCCTGGAACTAGATTGGTTTGAAGACAGCAGGTTGTAATCTGTAACAAATTGGTAAAGTTGGTGTGAACAAGTTTTTCGAAAATTTTCATACAAGACGGAATAACTGAAATATGCCTAGACTTAATGAGTCCAAGGTGATCCCCTTCCTTGAAATATGGGAAAACTCTACTTTTTTCAAGCCGAGGGGAACAACACCCAGAGGTAAGCACCCAGATTCATGATGTAGGCCAAGGGCCTACACAGCTGGCGTAACCTATCTTGAGGAGCTTAGGACTGATGTTGTCCAAGCCAGTTGCTTTTTTTACCATCAATGTCCTTAAGAAGCTGTGAGGACAGCATCCTCAAGAATCTTTGTAAAGTGAAACTTTCCTGGTGTTGTCTCCTCAGAATGTATGTAGTTCAAATCATGCGTTGAATAACAGCCTTTGCAAGGTTTTCACCAATGATGGAGAAGAAAACATTAAAAGTTATCAACGATTGATTTGTCATCATTTGTTATAGAATCCCCACCTTAAACTACTTATAACATCATGTTTATAACCCTGGAATGACAGTTTTGATGGTTTCCATAACTTATGAGAATTCTTGCCAGTATTGTTAATTGAACTCTCAATAAACTCACGCTTTAGCCTGTGGGCAAGTTTGTTTGTTTTGTTTTGGTTCTGCAGATTCTTATTTTTGGTCAAAATTATACAGATTAATAAAACTTGACTGTGTCTTTGCAAGATAGTTTGGCACACTTGGTAAAAATTTACTGGTGCTCTCAATACCTAGCGATTACCATAAGACGGTGCTGGTGCTGTCAAAATGTCTAGCAGATTAGGTAAGAATTTACTGTGCTGTTAAAATATCTAGCGGATTAGGTAAGAATCTACTGCAGCTGTCAAAATATCTCTAGCAGATTAGATAAGAACTTACTGGTGCTGTAAAAATGCGTAGCAGATTAGTTTTAGGTTGCAAAGTAATTTTTCTGTTTTCGAATTATGTTATTTTATTTATATATTTCTTTATTTATTTACAATTTTTTCCACAGGGTTGCCCGATTTAGCTGTAGCTGCGCGCCCTGCAGAAGTCATTACAAACTAACCCACTGTTGATGTTGTAAACACGTTTAGAAAGTAACTTTAGAAAATGTTTAGTTCCAACAATTCTCCTTTGTATTTCTAGTTTGTTCTTACCTTTTAATAACAGGTTTACGTATAAGACTACGGAGACAGGTGGCGTTGCCCAATATTGTGCCTTGGGGTGGATCACACCTAGCTTTGTGGTGGCCAGTTCAGCAGGGCTGCAGTGGAACTACTACGGCAGAGAGGAATTGTAAGTGCTATAATGTTTACGAGCACAGCGATACAACAGACAATAACCTCGCTTGAAACATTGAAGGCAAAGGACTGAGCCACAGTTCAAATTTAGCGAGTGTAATTTGTCAATATGAACAATATGACAATTATATTGTTTGTTATCAAGGTATATCAAGCAATGAATTATAAAAATTAAAACAGCAAAAAACATTGAGATTGATGAGCGATACCACCTTTAAAATGCTCGAAATGATTTTAGTTCCCATTCATATTTTGGATGCCATGTAGAATTCTTGTAAGTTTATTTCAGGAAAAATTAGTAAAAGGCTTATTTCAAAGTAAACTGCTCAAACTATATTCAATTTTGTTTATCCAGGTATAATAAAATTACTTTTTTTCTCTATCTTTGATAGATTTCATGCTAAAGAAGCAAAGCATCCAACATCTTAACCAATAAGATAGGACGTTGAAAAAAAAAAAAATACGTCGCCATTAAATATAAGTAAATGTCCAGTCGCTAATATGTAAATCTGTTCAATTATATGAACTTAACCTGGATGATTGCAACTTCACAAACTAAAAATGGAAACGTAATCATAAAGTGTCTACTTTTTTAAAAACTCGTGGTATCGTTACCAATGTCATTTTTTTTTAATTAAATTATCAATTTCGTTATTGCTTTTGGGTCAAATCAATATCAAATTTGTTTAAATCGCAGTATCGCTCACCAATGTCACCCAATTTATATAATTCTGACTCAATACCTTGGCTAAAGTGTTTGGAAGGTTTTACAATCTGACTCAATATACCTGGCTAAAGTGTTTGGAAGGTTACAATTCTGACTCAATATACCTTGGCTAAAGTGGTTTGGAAGGTTTACATTCTGACTCAATACCTTGGCTAAAGTGTTTGGAAGGTTACAATTCTGACTCAATACCTTTGCTAAAGTGTTTGGAAGGTTTACAATTCTGACTCAATACCTTGGCTAAAGTGTTTGGAAGGTTTACATTCTGACTCAATACCTTGGCTAAAGTGTTTGGGAGGTTTACATTCTGACTCAATACCTTTGCTAAAGTGTTTGGAAGGTTTACAATTCTGACTCAATACCTTGGCTAAAGTGTTTGGAAGGTTACAATTCTGACTCAATACCTTGGCTAAATGTTTGGAAGGTTTACAATTCTGACTCAATATACCTTGGCTAAAGTGTTTGGAAGGTTTACATTCTGACTCAATACCTTGGCTTAAGTGTTTGGAAGGTTTACAATTCTGACTCAATACCTTGGCTAAAGTGTTGGAAGGTTTTACAATCTGACTCAATACCTTGGCTAAAGTGTTTGGAAGGTTTCCAATCTGACTCAATACTTGGCTAAAGTGGTTTGGAAGGTTTACAATTCTGACTCAATACCTTTGCTAAAGTGTTTGGAAGTTTTACAATTCTGACTCAATACCTTTGCTAAAGTGTTTGGAAGGTTTATGGCATGTTGAACTCTAGCACTGGTGTATGCAAAAAATCGGAATTTTAATGTATAGCATTAAAATATTTACCTTTACTTTTTGGGAACTATCTGGCCAACCTTTGAAAGGCTGTCCTGGAAAACATTTAACCATCCTATGGCATGGTGTTTCTTCTTAAAGTGGACGGAGGAGATTTTTTTAGGATACACATTTCTCCTAAAAAAACGTACACTGGAATCGGTTGTCGACACCTACATAGAATGTTTCGAAGGTTTATGGGACAAACGGTGCAAGCGAAAATGCCGTGCCACACCTTGTTTTGAACTGCATGCTATCGTTAACGCTCAACAAGAAAACACATGCTTGACTTTCTGTCGTGCCACGACAGAAAAAGTCCTAAATCATAATTTATACACTAAAGAAGGAGCATTCGGCTTATTCACCTTCAGGTGTGTGACTAATTACATTGGTAAGCATTCCAAATGTAAAAAAACCCAGGGTTCGAGAAAAATTGAGGGCGCTTTTCCTGGGAAATCTCCTCATGTCTCTTTAAAGTCTTAAAGAGTATAGTAGCGAGGATGAGGCTTATAGCTACTTGAACAATCTAGTCATTACGTACGCCTTGGAGTGCTGGGTCACGCACTTTTAACAATGCATTCCAGGACATCGGAGAGCATCTTGTAATTTACAACCTGATAACGGCTGAATACAGCACACAGAACATGACAGGCGTCTTTACTGGAAATCAATGTACTTTACGTTTAAAAGTTAAGATGAATTAAATATGTGCCCATACGTCTCAAATCAAATATTATGATTTATGTATTATATATATATATATATATATATATATATATATATATATATATATATATATATATATATATATATATATATATATATATATCACTGTGAAATGATGTAGAGTCGGAGTACTTAAAGTTTTGTTGAGTGTGCATAAATTCAGTTACAAGTTCAAGATATTTCTGGGTCCATGCCCCTTCAACAGGTTAAGAGAATGTGAGTGTTGTCGTAAATTCGAGAACGCAATTGCAAGTTTTCAAATTCTCGCATTTCGACAACATATTATATATTAAAACCAAATAATTAAAAGTTAATTATGTTTGTTCTGATTATAATTTCAGCTGCACATTGCCTTTAAATGACGAAGTTTCAGTCGCTTTCATCATCCCCAACGTTCTTATTGCAGTCGTGAGTAATAATCCCCATAATGCATTGCAAATTTCGTTGGTTTCAGATGCGCATGGCATATCGGCCGGGGAGAAGTTCATGGATGACTTCACCAGGTTGTGTCACATTATAATACATTTTGCTGGTTCTCTGCAAGTTTTTTTACAATTTAAAAGATAACAAAGAGTCTGAATCGAAACGGAATGCTAAATTTTTTTTTTTTTTTTTTTTTTTAAGTCCAAATGACACCAAATAAACGTTTGCTGAAAGCCTGTTTATCCCTCTTTATAACCATAGCAAACGTTTGATCAAAAACAATTCTTAACTATTTTAATTATTTTTTATTCTGAATGTAGGGGTTTTTTTTGACTCACACTGTATATATATTAAAACCAAATAATTAAAAGTTAATTATGTTTGTTCTGATTATAATTTCAGCTGCACATTGCCTTTAAATGACGAAGTTTCAGTCGCTTTCATCATCCCCAACGTTCTTATTGCAGTGGAGTAATAAATCCCATATGCATGCAAAATTTCGTGGTTTCAGCTGCGCATGCATATCGGCGGGGAGAAGTTAATGGATGGACTTAAACCAGGTGGTCACCATGATAATCACATTGTGCTGGTGCTCTGCCAAGTTTTTTTACAATTTAAAAGAAACAAAGAGTCTGAATCGAAGCGGAATGCTAATTTCATCACACTCGGTCCATCCAAATGTCTTTAGGCAATTGAAACTTATAGTGACAAAAGGGCGGCGAAAAAAATTGAACTGCTTACCCAGATCAATGGATCTTTTGTCCTTCGCATTCGTCTTACCACAAAGAAGTCCAAGGGAAAATCAGGCCTCCGTGTGTTCGCTATACAATTAATTTAACCCGTCAACATTTGCATGTATTTAATGGTTATCTTGAAATTAAACTCAGGGAAAGGTTCAGTTGGCGAAATGGACTGTGCCTTTCAGCAACCGTACTATTGTACAATTATGATGATAGTCCTGGTACATCCAAAACTACCAACAACCCCTCCTTTCGATAACCAAGCAGGATATTGTTAATGATCAACGCGCGTTGCTTACGGTTGTTATTCGCGCATACACTTCTAGTGCACCAGTGTATTGTTGATTACCATTGTTGTTCAGTGCATTTTATCCTACGAATCAGTCTCCTGTTATGTTATCTGAGGCAGAGAGCTCAAATTATATAAACCTGCACGCAAAACAAAAGATTTTCTTTTCTAGATACCCTTGCACGCGAAACAAAGATCTTGATAATTGGTGCACTCCGTCTTCTGGTGACTTCAGACAACCTCTAGAAACATGGAGAATGATTCGTAAATACAAAGCTCTGACAAAACAACAATGGATAATCAAATATACAAAAGATTTACCAACAACTACTGAGCTTCACTGACACAACGCTAAATAATCTTCTTGCCAGAAACAAATCCCCCAAACCACCTCATACTTTATTGACACTAATTGCTCTGAATAAGTATCCAGTTCGAAATCAGCGAATAAATTCAACGACTTTTTCCCAACATTGCCTTCACTTGCTGCTTAAAAATTCCCCTTCCTGATAAGTTATATCTAATCAATAAACCAGTTCATCTCTTTATCCCATGGTAAATATACTTCTCTTGCCTACTACTAAGGAAGAACTTTCAGACACACCCTCACAAATGAAACCTAGAGCACCACTGCGGCGTCGATGGTAGTGCTCAACATAGTAAATCAGAATCTTGCCTTATATTATTGAGCCCATAAATGTAATATTCAATCTTTCTATGTCCACCGTTATTGTCCACCGCTCAGCTCAAGTTGCAAGAGTTATTCCGATCTATAAAACTGGCGATAAGCCTCTTTCCAACAATATAGGCCTATCTCCATCCTTCCGGCGATTATCCAAATTCTTGAAACTAATTTACAATCGTATCATCGCGTTTATAGATAAACATAAATATCCTCCACACTCCTGCCCTTTTTGCTTCAGACCTAACATTCCACCTTTCATGCATCAATAAACTACGATAAATTGTTACATCCCTCGACCAAAACTTTGCACTGCTGGGAACTTTTTAGATCTCAGTAAGCTTTCGACCTCTTGACCACACAGTTCTTATTAACAAACTAAACACTTATGGATAGAGGTACTGCCAATACTTGGATTAAAATTATCTAGAGAACCGAAACAATTCGTTGATTATAATCAACACTAGTCGTTCCACTTCTTCCATCATATGCGGCGTACCTCAAGGCTCAATTCTAGGACCCCTTTTATTTTTACTTTGTAGATCCACGACCTTCCTCAGTGCTCTCAATCGTCAATTTATTATGGGTTGCGGAATGATAGCAATATTTTATTTTCCAATAAAGAAGGAACCAAATTACTGAAATAACATGTAAATAAAGAAACTCAATATCTAAATGTTTAAAATAATAATACAACTTTCATAACATTAAAAAACTAATTTTTGGTATTCAGAAACAAGCATATCACACCCCTCCATGATATTAAAATTAATATCGATAGTAAGCCACTTGAACAAGTTAATACAATTAAATTTCTAGGGTCTCATTGATGTGATATGGTCATGGAAATCACAACTTCACATGTTACAAAATAATATCAAAATTATAACGGGATTATCAGGAAGTTAAATCAATTTTAGTTCATCTGATTCACTGACTACCTTGTATAATACGCTTGTCTTTCCTTACATCAACTAATGGTGCAAGTATTTGGGCAGCTCAAAACTAATTCGTCATCTTCAGTCTCTGTTTTTAAAGCAAAAAACAGATCAATTCGTTCATGTACAAATTCCATGCTTCGCACATACCGACCCTCTTTTTCCTCCATCATACGCTTTAAAATTCACGACTTTATATTTCCAGACCGAGCAGTTCATTGATATAAAATACCCAGTTATGACCAACGTCCTCCAAACATCTTAGGTTGATCATTTTTTCTTGACCCAGACAAGGAAGTCCACACACATGATGACACTCGATCATCTAAGGACCTTTATGTTCAGACAGACTAACACCAAGCTCCCAGAGAGACCATACCATCAGGATTCAAGGGGCCTCTTATAGAAGTCATTAGATCTCGTCTGTAACAGTCATCATCCTTAGCTGTGTTTAAACAACTCTTAAAAAACAAAAGCTCATTTTGATTCATTTCTCTCTGCTCCGTGATTTGGGTTTAACTGTATTCTTTAATTATTTGGTGTTTTTTTTTTGTGGTTATCTATTTTTTATGTTAAGTCGGCACCCTTCTTTCTCAATGTGCATTGTCATTACCATTTATCGTGTTATGATTCTTATGTGCTGTGGAATTTTGTTAACTACTTGAATGGGTGCACTAAAATACACGCTTTTGCGCGTTTTCCCTGGCATCCACATCTCTTGCAATTATACTTCTATTTATTTATGCATTTCTGTTTTTTTTTCAATAAAGATTTATCATTTTAATAATCTTAATGTTTATATTGTATTTGTGCCATGAGATGAAATAAAACCTGAACGAACCTGACCTGAACCAAAAGACCGGATATTGTAATGATCAACCGCGTTGCTTACGGTTGTTATTCGCGCATACACTTCTAGTGCACAGTGTATTGTTATATCCATTGTTGTTCAGTGCATTTACCTACGAATACAGTCTCCAGTAAGGTTATCTGAAGCAGAGAGCACAAATTATATAACCTCACGCCAAACAAAAGATTTTATAGATAACTTTGCACCCGAAACAAAAGAATCTTGAAAATTTAATGCACTCGTCTTCCTGGGTGACTTCAGACCAAACACCTCTAGAAACACGAGAATGATTGTAAAATACAAAGCTCTGAAAAACAATGGGATAATCAAATACAAAACAGATTGAACTACTGAACTTACTGAAGCGCCGCACCCTCCATCTTGGTAGTAAAACCAAGAGTAGACTGTAGTGCGGGCAAGGGTGGGGGCTCTCCCTTAGTACCCAAACATGACGTATTTGTATTAAAGCTGTTGAGAGATTTGCATTGTACTGCTGATGGTGGAAGTTTATTCCGTCATTGAATGACTCTTGACGAAGGAAAATTGTGATGTCGATTCTCATATGCTGTTTCTGAATTTTGAGTGAGTGTCCTCTTGTGCTCTGGTTGTGGCAAGCTGAAAGATGTCCGTGGGGTTGATTGTCTATGTTGTGAAAATTCTATATAAAACTGGATTAAGTCTGCCCCTTTTGTCTGTCTCTTTGTCATAAGATGGAGCTTTCTAAGTTCTGTCTCATAAGATAGATGGCCTGGTAATTGAGATAAGTTTGTTGTTTCTTCTCTGTCTCCTTATAATAAGTTTATGTCTTTCCTTAGATGAGTCTCCATACGTGGAGGCAGTAATCTAGGTGTGGTCTAATTTAGCGACTGTAGAGCTGTATGATATTTCCTGACTTCTGTACTTTGAAAAAGAACGTTTTTTACCATCCCAAGTGTTGTTTGCTTTCTTGTTGCTTCTGCACACTGTTGACAACTTTTAGGTCATCCTTTATCCATACTCCACGGATTATTTTCTTCTGTTGCTACTGTGAGGGTTCCCATTCATTTGATACATGGTGAGGGTTGTTATAACCAACATGCATAACAGAGCATTTACTGATATTGAAGGTCCATTTTCCAATTGTCTCGCACACTCGGTAAGTTTGTTAAATCTTCTTGTAGTGTATGTCTTCGGCCGTTGCAACTGACCTGGAAGAGCTTGGATCATCAGCAACTTACTCACTGTACATTGTTTAATACGCCAGATCATTCATATAAATATAGGAACATCGGGGGCCCAGAAACGAGCCTGGACGAAGAAATTTGTACTGCACTTTCCTCTGACTTGCGACTCCCTGCATAACAACTCTCTGAGATCTATTTGCTAAACCAGGCCTTGGACCACTTTATGTTTGCCCATCAATCCATGTGCTTGCAATTTCTCTATTGTCTCTGTGGGGACCTTGTCAAAGGCTTTGAGGAGTCAAGGTCGATAACGTTCAACTGAGGTTTCCAGTGATGTTGGTTAACATATCCCAATGCCAAAATTCAGGTTTTGTTGTACACGATTTTTCTTTCATGAATCCATGTTGAGTATCCTTTATAAGTTGGTATTTATGAAGGTGGTCTGTAATACGGTCACGGATGATCTTTTCCAGGGGTTTACATTACAATGTGTTCAAGCTAATCGGACGGTAGTTCCCAGCCTGTGACCGGTCTCCCTTTTTGAAGATTTGCAGTTCTCCATATGTCTGGAACGTGGCTTTCTTCAAAGAGATGCCATTAAAAATCAAGGCTTAGCAGGGCTTGCAAGTTCTTTGCTAAACTCTCTTGTAGTATCGGTGATATATATGGTCTGGGCCAGCTGCTTTGAAGGGTTAAACTCTTGCAAATATTTTCTACCTCTTTCTGGAGTTACGATATTTTTCTACCTCTAGGGAGTTACGATGATGATTTACCAACCATGTCATCAAGCATCGTTACGGGTGGTGCCAAAGTTATCCTCCTAAGTGTGAATGCGGCGTGAGTGACTTTTCAATCCCCAGTTCTCAGGACCTCTATATAATATTTTTTTTTTAATTCAAATGCAAAACTATGGAGTGATAAAGGAGTTTTCTAATCAAATTGAAAAAAACCGAACTTTTTCAAATTGGAAAATTTGAAACGGTACCTATCACTGAAAAACATATTTTTAAAATTAAATGTAACCAAAAAAAATCTGTATATCATCTGAAAATAGGGTTTCTATATGAAAAACGTAGATTCTCAAAAACTTATTTTATTAGTCGATTTTTTTTTGTCGCAAAAGTGTATTCAGTTGATATAACTGATGTTTAAAAGATGAGTAAATGATTGACTGTTTGACGTGAAAACCATGTTGCTCCAAAAATATATTTCAATAAACTCAGTTCAAGTAAAACCCTCAGTGTAAACAAGTTTACTTAAAAGATATTATCATTTTAAGCTTAGCAAATAAAATTTCAAAAATCTTGACACTTAACTCAAAAAAGCAATTTAAAGTAAAAAAACCTTTCATTCTCAGTTCAAAATGATCACTAACAAACTCAGACAAAACTCTTGAAGAACAGTAGAGTTTCTGAAGACAAACTTCATCAAAATAAAAAAGATTTTCACCTAAAAAAAAGTTTCAGTTGAAAAAACAAAGCTTTCAGTTAAATACTACGAATTTTCCGCAAAAAATAATTAAAAATAATTATGACCAAAAAATATAGTGTAACGAAGTATGGGGATTTAGCCTGCCATACGTGGCATAACTATATACCTAAACTGTTTCCCATGTAGAGACCGCACCCTCGAGAGGGGCGTAGCAGGGGGGGGGGGGGGGCAGGGGACTCTTTCGCCCCCAACCCAAACCCTGCCCCCCCCTGAAAA
Organism: Ophioderma brevispina; assembly: GCA_023653785.1. Taxonomy (NCBI): domain Eukaryota; kingdom Metazoa; phylum Echinodermata; class Ophiuroidea; order Amphilepidida; family Ophiodermatidae; genus Ophioderma; species Ophioderma brevispina. The sequence continues at coordinate 191,192 of JAMKCH010000779.1, forward strand.
TTAGTGATTTTCTGACAAGTGTGTTCAATACATATAAAAACAACTGGCTATACTATTTATCATACTAACAAATTTTAAAATATGCTAATTGTACGGATGTAGGGGCGATAAGGTTACCGGACGCATTGTAGATGTATAAAACTATAGAAAGAAATAATTGTTACCGCCCCAACGCACGGGGGAGGTACCATTAAGGTGCAAACCCTCCAAACCCACCTCTTCAAACTCTCATTGGGTCAACAGCGAGCGTTAGAAGGCGGAAAATTTGGCCGCCCCTGATGTTGACAAGGAAAAGGGAGGGGAACTCGTAGGAAAACAAACCAACCCAAAAAAAAACAACAAAAAAAACGTAAACCCAACAACTAACACACAAAACACACCAAAACAACACACACCCATTCACCCCCCCCCCACATCCCCATCCCCCCCCCACCCACCCCCCCCCCCCCCCCCCCCCCAGAAAAAAAAACTGGTTACGTACGCCACTGCCACTGAACCGTGGTCATTCCAAACCCACAGACACAAAAAAAGCATGCTCCTGAAATGTACTGTGTACTTTCCATTTGACGAGTTGCGCTACTCGAAACACAAACTAATTACTGGACAATAGCTTGTAACAGTCCAGCCTTTTAATTGAGGAGGGAGTCACTCATGCACGCCCTAATAGCTTTGTCAAAACCCTTCAATGCTGTTGTTTGTGATAATTATCCTATTTACAATAAACGGGATGAAGTTTAGTATTCTGCAACCACTTGCAGTTATTCCGTTTGAGGGGCTGCGAATTCATTTTCGGTGGTGGCCACCAATATAACAAAAATGATTTGAGACTACCCAATTTTATAGGCCGTGTGGACTAGTGTGTTACAATACACACTAGTACTAGGCCGAAAGATCGGCCACATACATTTAATATGGAGAATCCAACTTTAAAAATATCGAGAGCTTTTACTGAGAGCAGCTCTGAAGGCAATATTTCTGTTGCGTCTGTCCCAACCTTTGGGTATGCACTTCGCAAGCTCATATGACCTCATTAACTGGTAAACACCACGGGTTTTAAAATGGGGATGTCTAGGGATGGAACCCATCAACAAACTATAATCCTACACTGCGAATGACGATAGGTGATTGAGTTTACAGGCAATTGATGGTCGGTGCTTTAATTCGTGAAGTGATGCTTTTTCTAGGTGAATTTCTTAATTTTTTTAACAAATATTCATAGTATACTTTAATATTGGAAATGATGCTATGCTAAGTGTATGAGGATATTTATCTGAGCTGCGTAAATTATGTACATAATTGGGTCTGGGCCATCGTTTGTGCACTGTTAGTCTAGACCCTACGGGTTCGACGAACAGGCACAAAATGTGCCCAGCCCCAATTATCTAACCTAATTCACTTAGCTACGTCAATTATCAGGTAACACTCTCGGCGAGATAAGGGTACCATTATAAGTAAAGCATGAAGATTGCTAAAAGCGAGGAAAGTTATCAATCAAAACTATTAGCAAGCTTAGAAGCTGGTGAATAGTTTGGAGCCATGAATGTGGTATGAGGTTTTCGAATTCTTTGAGGATACTATTGAAAATGACTTCAAAACTAGTTTAATGTACATATGCAATAACAATGTCTCAAGGCAAACTCCGGGAGTCATCATGCGGGGATTTCTTAAAAAGCTTGCCATGAAATTTTAGTAAGCGTGCCGACGACTGGGCCCTCATCCCTAAAATTTAATTTTAATAGCAGGATACACCCTCATTTTTAACTATCGGTAGCTTTGGTCATGTTTTCTCACAGAGAGTTTATGAAGTTATTTGTTTATATCAGGTATGGTATTACGTGTTTGTGACACATTGTTCGGTTTATGGTAAATGAAGCATTTGAGATTTTTTTAATGAGCGGATTACGTTTAGGAGCTTATTTGTATGAAGCACCCCAAGAGTATTGAGTGTGAGATAAGGTACTCGCCTCCAGCATGCACCTGCACGAAGGAGCAAAGAATGTGTATTCTTATTGTTACCAACAGCAAACATGGCATGCACAGCATTTGCAGAATTACAATAATAATAAGAATAATATATAATAATAATAACCAATTTTTATATAGCGCTTAATCCCAGCTCAAAGCGCGGTTGACATTATTATTAGACACGGCCGCCTTCAAGACATCGTCACAATCATTTCGCTTCATTTAGGTGGCTGCTCGAAGCATGCCTTACAAGCGCACAAGCCCATCATCGTTAATTGTCATAGTCCCCATAGCAGCTACCCAGGTCGCTTGGGGGGACGAGGCAATTGAGACTAAGGTCGTTGCCCAGGACACAAACCCGTTGACCATAGTGGGGCTCGAACTCAACGTTTTTCAACGGTCTATTGATCACGAGTCCTGCACTTTCCGCGAGACAACAACGCGCTCTCCAACAGGAGCGTTTTCCGAACGATATACAATCTGCAGAGAGACCGTACATCTGGCAGAGCATGAGCATTAATTAAATTCCTCCCAAGGTATAGCTTTAAGCAACTTTAACTTTTTTAATTAGTAAAATCTCTTGATTTTTTCTTTCACGCCCGTTAGTGCTCAAGGAGTTCCTAGGACCCAACCTAATTATTTTAATGAAGCCGTGGCGGATTATATATTTTTTTTTTTTTTGTATCATAAACAAGTACTTCTCAATCAGAAAACCCAATAAGCATAAAACTCCTTGAAACTTTTTTTGCATCAACCGAGAAATTGGAGGCAAACAGACAACACCCCCCCCCGGGCCCACGTAAGTGTTAATGCATTTAGTTTTTTTAAAAAATCTATTCCGGCGGGCCCCTTTGGACCCCATTTTCCACATTTTTACGCATTGTTTATGTACAGATTATATTCATTATCACCTAGACTTTCATCTCATTGGTTTCTTGACAATTTTTTTTAATATCTTGTTTTAAGGCCGTTTTAATTAGATTCTATTCTGGCGGCATTCTTGACGCCATTTGAATTTAAAACCAGTGAATGAAATTATTTAGGCACCGCTATGTCAATTATGATCTGAAATGTTGATCTAATTGAATCTACTTGAACCCCATTTTTGGCTACCATCTTGACCCCAATCTTTATAATCTGCCTTGGGCCAGTTTTTATTTTGGGAACTCCTGATTATGGTTTGGGTTCATAAAAGGAACCCATAAAATGTTGGTTTAGTTCTGGGGTAGTAACAAATATGTGGTCATGGCTCGCCAAGTAATAGCTTTATACTGGTAATTACATGTTTCATTGGCAGGGGTGGACCTCTAGCACAATCGTTTAAGAAATACTTGTTACAAAATAAACAAAACATGTAATGAAACTCAGTAATGGTAAATGAATTTGGTCATTTTATTAGGTATGTTATAGGCTTTTAATCTGGCTAATGAGACATAAAATAGTTATTATTCCGCAAACGATATAATGCCAGTTATCCAATCGCACACCAATAGCACCCAAGCACCTAAGCCCCATATACATAATACGTACAGCATTTACAAGCAGCGAATCAAAATGAATCCAAGAATCACAAAATCTAAAAATGCTTTTAACAATGGATTTTTGTTTCAGACTACTTTAAGATGTTTATTGGTGCGCTACAAGAGGAATACTTGCAAATCAAAGAAGAGCGAAAATTGATGTATCGGATGCGAAGAATATGGTAAGTGATACCAGTTATCTTAACATTCCTAAAGCCCACTTGGCATGTTCAACCGTGAAACCCAAATATTAGAATTTGTGATAAATGTGACTCTGAGACATATTTTAACCATACTGCCTATATGTAAACCATTTTAGGTTCCAGAGCCCCATATTTTTTTTAAATCGTTTTGGCAAAATGCATATATTTGGAATTACTAGTTTAGTAACGCAGAAGCTTTAAAACAAAAGTAACATCGTCGTTATTAAAGTCGTTAAACTATGCACAATATGTCCAATTTGTATTAATGGTTGACTACCCAAAGATATTTTTAAAACGAGGTGTTAAATTACCTGTGCGCCATACACGTTAAATTATTACTATCCCAAGCCATTTCAAAGATAACATTATGTTTCTGGTGTAGTTATCTCCTGTTCATACAAATCGCGGATGCAGACAATGTACATCGTTTTTCCATGGATTCCTCCGTCCGCCATCCTTTCGTTAGTTTTGAAGTGAAAATTATTGTTTCGGCAGACTATGCCGCATATTTACATTATTTTGGTGTTTTTACAGGCCTAACATCCGGGCATTTTAGTGTACTTCCATTACGTGTTGTCACTTGGGCCATAGGCGCTATAAGCCATCCACTTGGAAAACAAGCCTTGGACCATCCTCTGGCATTGGTTGCTTATTGCTTGTGTAAGTAACTATGTGTGTAATGTTTGGAGAGTCTAGTCTCCAAACTTATTTCAGTAGTTTAGAGTGCTTTTTTTAAAAAATATGTTTTTGGATATTATAAAAACGTGCGGGCACATAAGACAGGCAGCATATCAAAAAATTGGACAATTTGAAGCATGTCTTGAGGTTCCACAACTGACCTGAAAAATTGGCCAAATTCTGGCCGAAGTTACCAAAAAAGAGCATCGTGGAAGTCCAGAGGGTGTTTTGAAACAATCCCATAATGCACAGCAATGTGCCTATACCGTACTGTACTAAACACATGTCAGTACTTAGGGACAAAAAGTGTTCCAAAAGTTTAAGAACCACAAGACATTTCATAATCAATCAAAAAATTCCCTAAGTACTAACGCTTTGTGGGCTGAAATGAGCATTAAAGTCAGGGTTTTTATGCGTTAAGAATAGGATTTTTATGTGATCACATGACCCTATTGAGGTGAAATTTCCCAAACTGGTGCATTGTGGGATTGACTCAAAACACCCTCTGGTGGAAGTCTAAGTTGAAATCGAAATAGTTTGAAATAATGGACCCCTAGAACCATGAAATTTGGTATTTATGGCTAACTTGCACTGCTGCTTCTAAAACTGTAACCCTAAACATTGCAGCATAGCACCAAATTTATGTATATGGCTGGGACCTGAAAATAGATGAATACCTCCCGGAAAACCTGCCTGGAACAGGGGTTGTAAAATTAAATGTATAAATAATTATTAATGTCAATATTTTGGGCCGTGTTATTTCCATTGACATGCACAGTTTCCCGATTTTCAGATTAGCAATGGCTGTGGTCAGAGAAAAGACGTCCTGTCATTTGTTGGTCCACCCTCCCAGAGAGCCGATAATATACTACCTACTAACGCAGATACACACACTGTACAAAGAAAGTATTGCAATACATGCAGAAAAAGATTTCATAATCACAAATTATTTCAAATTGTACCAGCGGTTCCTAACCACCTATGGGCATGCAATACATATCAAATTGTGTTTTTATCAACAAATTTTATTCCCCCAAATCCTAGAGTGCGAAAAACCTTTTGATTGAATGCCACGTCCCCCCTAAATATGGCTGATTAAAGAGCTGGGCGAGCGCCAACCTTCCGATTGCACCCCAGAAGTTATAACAGACAAGGACCCACAATAACACCACATTACGACTAAATGAATTGTACGGGTTTTGTAGGATTTACTCTAACTGTTACCGGGAGAAAAGTCAGTGCTTGTGTGGACCAGAAATGAGATACCGTCCAGGAAGACGATTCTTTAAAAAAAAATCGAAAGAATTGGGACTCCGCATTGACAATTTTGACTGACCAATCACGTGGTTTTGCGCGAATCTTGTCTGAATGCTTATTCACCTCACGACAAACAGTATTGTCAACGGTATGATTAAAAAGTTCTTTTCAGTTGCCACGTGACCACTTACTTTCTTCAATTTCCCGAGTCCAACAACGCTGGCCTGTGTTTCAATCTTCTGTTGACGTTTTCTCATTTGCCGTCCATATAAGCACTGCACTTTTCGCCCGTAAACCATTTAGAGTAAACCCCAACAATTCTTTATGGGGCTATTTTGGAGTCATTTTTGGCGTTCCTGTCTGTATTCTTTGAGTGCAATCGGCAAGCTATCGACCACCAACTCTTTTAATTCCGCCATATTTATGGAACATGGCAATCAATCAAAATAGTTTTCTCACTCAAGGATTCCTGGGGAATAACTTATGTTTCAAAACACCACGTTGGTATTCCAATAATGCGCCATACGTAGTTAAGAACCGATGTTATGGCATTTTGTGATTTGAAATCTTTTTTTCTGCAGTTACAATAACTTTGGCCAGTGTGTGTATACTGACATGTTACATACAACTTTACGTAACAAAATTTGAAATTCAAGATGACAATGAACATCTTCACCACATATGCAGACATTATGCTAGCCTTGTACGCCTGATAGAACTAAGTCATAGGCGAAATTTCTGAGAAGGGTGGAGCCCATTTTTTAATCGCTATTGCCACGGAATCAATTTGTCTTCATATCAACCTGGCCTTACTACAGGGTGAGTCAAAAAAATACCTCGGATTGTTTCCGCCATTTTGAGTTTTTAAATAAAATAATTATTTTATTTACATTTTAGTGTTTCATTCTGTTATGTCAAAGTTCTATGTATTTTGCTTCAAAGATAATTCTAATCGGGTAAGTATAGGCCTAGCTACAGTCTTTTGATCAGCAACTCGACTGCTGGATTCAAACAACTGCTAACTCGGTCTATACCTACCGATGTGAATCCATCTATTACAGCAATTAAACCTATGACTAAGCTTCAGATGATATACATATGTTTAATTCTGTTACTTGAAAATTCAAAATGCGGACACAATCATAGTCAAGTTTTTTGACTCACCCTGTACTAGCACGTTCAGTCAGTTCTACTCAGTGAGTACTTTGTTAACATGAGAAGGCTTTTCTCAATTTTGGTCTGATTTTTTCTCATCTGTAAAAAGCACGAGATATAATGTCTCATCGGATTTGTATCGTTTTAAAACGCATGTCCTTGAAATTCGCTCTTTCTATTGTATATTCAATACTCATCATGACCAGCATGTTGAGGATGCGATTGGTTTCCAATATCTGATCTACTATTTCTTTTTTCATTACAGAGTGTGTGTGTATTTCCTTTTCTATGGTGGCTTTAGTAGTGATTAAGGGCAATCTTGAATCAATTGATCGCATAAATGGTGTTTAAAGAGAAAATCTTAATCATACAAATCGTTTAATGAATCAGTTGAATAAAAATCGTTGTTACCTCGAGAGACGCTGGCACATTAAGCTCAGTACCCGAGAGACGCTGGCACATTAATCATTACCCGAGAGACGCTGATACAATTAAGCTCATACCTGAGAGACTCTGGGTCAAAAACATTAGCTCAGTACCCGAGAGACGCTTGGAATATTGAAATAGGCGCCCTCAGAATTTTTTCTAAACCCATTTTTTTCCATGTTTGTCAATACTTTTACATCGTTAACTCTCACCTATATGATTCGTCCAAATCAACAACCTTTATATGGTAAATAACATGATTTGTAATAAAACCACTTCGGAGTGGTTTGATTCAGAAAACCTAGTTCACAGTGTTAATCCACAAGAAAATATACATTAAGAGAGTTGTTCCCCTTTATATGCACGAAGTATGACCGATCCGCCACCATTGTGGCTATAGAACAAAGCATGCGCGGATCCAGGGGGGTGCCGGGGTGCCTTGAGCACCACCAAAAAACCCCCCCCCCTCGAACACCGAATTTATTTTGAAGAATACATTAACAGAAGAAAAGAAAGAGAGAGTAGATGACCACTGATTGAGAATGACGTGATCGTCGCGGACCAATTTTTTTTAAATTAACCTTGTTGCACGGCAAGCACTTGCACCAAAGACTCACCACCTCCATTGAATTTAGAGCTAAATTATACTTCCAAAACCCTTTTTCCCGTTATGGTCATTTTCTCAAAACTTAACTCCGGGCCGACCGCTTCGCGTAGGCGACTCACCATGTTTTCTTTTTTCTTTTTTCATGCTACAAAATACATACATGTTGAAAATGACAAAGTTTGAGCAATAAACCCATTATCGTTTTTTTAAAAATCAATGGTATTTTTAAGTTTTCTTGAAAATATTTCTTGAACACACTCCGGACTTATTTACCATTGCTTGTTTTTTGTTTACCCTTATACATTGATGCTTGAATGTTCCATTCATAGATGAAGAGTGTGTAAACACAGCTTGACCATTCGCATATTTACTCAAACAGCAGATTATGTGTTGAAAAAATAACTGTGCATAGAACTACATAGAAAATTAGATTCGCGCTATGTTTTTTTTTATTTGCGTTTGTTTTTCTTTATTCACAACTTTTTTTTCATGTTGTGTGATTAGCAGTGAGTTTTGATTGCAAAAGCTTGCGGTATTATTTACTTTTTTAGCCTATTTTGGTCTGAATGTGAAATTTAAAGAGGGCCGGGTAAAGAGTAAAGGTTGGGCGACTTTTGGGTACGTAAATTACGCGAATTCGGCCACTTCAATTCAGCGCATATTGGTGTAGAAAATAGCTATTCATCGGTGCGCGGAAAATGCGAATTACCGTTTTTCGAAACACTGATTCTCTCCTAGATTCTGTAGAAGTGCCCTCAAATCCCTAATCTGAACCATAAAATAAATATCAAAACACAAGTTGCAGCTGAAGATTATAATACAACTTGCAACAATTGTTGTGGTTTTTTTTGTGTTTTTTTTTTTTTTGTCATCCTCTATAACGGCGTTTTCCGAAATTGCCCGACAAAGAAGGTTTTTTGATCTTAGGCCTGTTACGAAATGCGACAGCACCCAATCTTGTCAACATTAATGTTGATTTGTTTTTATATTTGTTGATTTCCAAATATGCTTTTGCAAACCTTTCATAGAATTTAAAACTGACTGCACACTCGCGGAAAAAATGTGCCAAAAGAGTTCCAACTTGTCCGCCTGTATGTGACCTCCTAGGTTCTTTAATGAACTAAAACGAGTCCCTTTAACGCCTGTACAGACTTTCCCAATAAATATAATCAAACTAAAAAATTATAAAAAATATAAACTGTGCTTTGTCAGATATTTTTAACTTTATTTGTTAGACAAGTCTAAGCTAATCCTCGCTTTTATCCATCCAATTTGATTACCCTAACGCGGAGATATTGGTCAGTTGAACACACTGAGAAAAATACCACTTGGGCCGTTTCACCTGAAGGTTTTCGAGAAACTAACGGTATAAAATGCGTGTAGCATCATTGTGGGATTAAACCC